>JAHBCN010002407.1:0-91421 GCA_019359885.1 Listronotus oregonensis | reverse complement strand
TTTATATCTTTTTTTCATGGATTCCTGGCTGGGGCCTTCATTTCTTTTTTTTAAGTCTTCATTCATGGATTCTTGGCTAGTCTTCATTTCTTTCTTCAGAAAAATTAAATACAATTAAAGAATGTAACTAACCCCAAACTTAATAAATGTACAAAATAAGGGGAAAAAAAATATTAAATACACATTCTGAAGGTACATTAATGCATATACCAAAAAGTTGATCAGTTCTAGGATAAGCATACTTTTTTGACAAAAAAATAACTATAATTAAAATCACAAAAAAAATTTCAATTTACTTACTAATAACTGTGTAACTACATTCAGAGTTGTGAAGAGTCACTGGTGGACTTAAAAACCGTGTTTGTGTTTGTTACCCGGGGTGTAATAATGCAAACTGAATGGAACTGCTACAAAAAAAAAATATTTGTTAGTAATAGAAAACCCTTGGGATATATCATATTTTCACCTTACCTTCTTTTATTAATGGTTTTTCCTTTTTTTGATCAGGATCCCCATAATCACCGCTTTTGCAATTTTTCTGGAAGACATATAAAAATAGTAAAAACAGTCAAAACCAATAAAATATCAACTCTGTACAAAAAATTTTTTTTCAACTTTTAAAAAAACCCCCATATAAAAACTTCGACTTGTGGCACGACTCTGTCCACAGGTGAGAATGCTAGTAACTTTTAGAGTTACCCGACAGGGCCGCCAACATAAGCGACCCTTTTCACCCCCTCACGTCTTGGATTTTTGGGTTATCCTCATTCCCCGACGATGTAAAAACCAAAAAAAGTTTACTTTAAATTTTTGGTAATAACCCCTTTAAAGTAAACGCAAAACAATTTCCGATGCACTTTTTTTCCAACCCAGCTGATAAATAATACTCAGGCCCCCCAAACGTGACAAAAAAAAAATCTAGGTAAAAAATTTTAAAAATTTTTTGGCCTTTTAATGAATTTAAAAAAGTATTTCATTTCACTTTAATACTAACTCAATTACATAGAATATTTATATCAGTTAAATCAAAAAAAATTGGTTTAATTTGAATTTTATTTTTGTCATGTTGTCGTATTTAGCGACGTTGCCGTTCATTCTTTGATTTTATGCTTCCTGTCCAGCTGTTTTTTTTTTATAACAATTTTTTTTTTTTAGTAATACAGTTATTGTTGGTGTGTATTTTTATCAGTTTTTTTTTAAAAAAAATTTTTTTTTGAAAACAAAGACTTTTTTTTTTTACTGTTTTTTTAAAATTTTCCCGTTCGTTAAATTCTAAAAATGCCGAAGCATTTAAACAGCCGATGAAAGGGAGGCCTAAGTACTAATTTACCGTAGGCCCCCGGCGTGGTGGGGGGGTTTTTTTTTGGGCCCCTTTAAAAAATTTGGAGACTGGGAGGAGAACAAAAAATTTTCCGGGGGGCAGGTTTCATAGTCTGGACACTTTGGGGATAAAAAAAACCAAAAAAGTGGGAAGATCGGGGCCTCTTTTGGGGGACTGAAAAAAGGATGCATAAAAGTAGCACTACATGTTGGTCTTTTTTGGGGGAACTGCTAGGGGAGGAATTATACTGGCTAACTCTTCGAGCAAAAACCGGGGGAAAATACCTAAAAAAAAGGGACAAATCTAACTTTTTTGGGCGGCAAGGGGGAAAAACTCTAAGTGTGGTAGGAACGCCTTTCCCCCCGACAGGGAGAACAATTTTTTAAAAAGGGTCTGATCTGGGATACATAATGAAAAAGATTGGGGAAGGGGGAAGGGGAAAAACTTTTTTTTTTAAAAAAAAATCCAAGATTTTTGAAGCTGCGGGGCCCATATAAATGGGTTTGGTCAGTTGATTATTTAAAAGTAACACCTACAATTAAAAAATTCTTTGTTCTGCAGAACTTCCCCTTTCCGTATATAACGAATAAGCATTGGCAGAATTTTTTCGCGATAGGAAACAGATGTTTTTTTGGGGGCTTTAAAAAATGGGGAAGTTTTTTTACGCCCAATCCCCAAAAATTTCTTTAAAGTCTTTGGGGAAAAAATAAAAAGCATTAAACCCCCCCCTTGTTTTTTTTAAACAGAATTTCAGGGTGGCTTAGGAAACGGAATATTAGAGTGTATATTAGTTTTTCGGATATATCGACACGTTCTTTTATGCTAACTGGCGTAATTATTGTGTAATAGTTTGTAATGGAATAAATAAAGTATATGACTAAGACATGTAGCCAAATAAATATTTAATTTTTTTTAAATTTTTTTTTTTATTAAGGAGTGTAAAAATATCATTTTTAAAAAAAAAACCTATTTTTTTTAAAAAAATTTTCATACTCGGGATTTTTATCACTATCTGGCAACGTGGGGGCATCCACGTCACGAAAAGCATAGACGTGCATCGGAAATTGTTTTTTTTTTAGTATAGATTAATAAACTCTGCGTTTTTTTAAATCGAATCAAAAGGGTTTTTTTTAAATTGTTTTGTATGTATTTTTCGTTAAAAAACCAACGTTTGGTCGAAACTAACGTTGAAAATGAAAACGGGAGTCGTAATTTTACAAGCCGGGAAAGGGTTTTCAATCAAACAACTTAACCCCGGGGCCCAACCCCATTTGACGTTTCCCCCGAAAATTTTGATTGGTCAGAACATTTGGCCCACATTTCTGACCAATAAAAATATTTTTGGTTTAATTTTCCCATAAAACTGGCCCAAGAACATGTAACAATGTTCTGCCCCAAACAAAATACTTTCGGATGATGGGGTCGTCTGGATGCATGAGACTCCGGTTTTTGCTCGGGGGAAAAATAACTTTAACTTAGGAAAAAAGTTTGTTCTAAACAGTTTGATTGAAGATCTTAAAAGTTGAAAGGTTGAGGTTAATATCACGATTATTCTTTGAATTAACCCAGGTTTTATTCTTATTGACCCCCGGGTTTATCCACATTTTTTTTTACAGTTTTTCCCCCTGAGGTTTGGTAAAAAAGGGTTTTTAAAAAATTTTCCCCAACTTCTCCTAGGGGGGGGAAGGAAGAATTTTTTAAATAACCAAACTGCTTTTTTTTTTTTTAAAGCATGATTCCAAGTTATAAAAAAAAAAATGTGGATTTTTTTAATTTTCTTCTGGAAAATTTATTACTGGTTGGTATTTCTTTGAAGATGTACGCCAATTTGTTAAAAACTTCCACAGAGGTTTTAAAAAATTTTAAACCTATTTATAAACCCCCGGTCTCCCCAAAATTTTCCCCTGGTATAAAAAGAAAAAAGGAAAATTAAAGGAAAAAAAAATTCTGCGTCTACTTTGATTTTCTATTATATTTATATTATCTAAATCGTCGTCCTCGTCCCAATAGTACATCCTCAAATATTTCGAACCCCTTTTTTTTTAAAAAAAAAATTTTATTTTCCCAAAAAATTTGGAAACTAAAATCCCAAATTTAAATATCCTTTCCCCCCGGAACCAAAAAAAAATTTCCCAAAGGGCCTCCCTTTTAAAAAAATTTAACCCCAACCCCTTTGGGATCCTAACCCTAAAAAACCCAAAGGGGTTAAAATTTTAAACTTTAACAAAGGGGTTTTTTCTTTTTTTTAAAAAAATTTTTTTCGAAAAAATTTTCCGGGAAAAAAAAAAAATTTGGGGGGTTTTTGGGGCCGGGCCCCGTTTTCCCCTTTTTTCCCAAAAGGGGATTTTTTTTTTAAATGTTTTGTTAAAAAAATTAATTTTTTAAAAAATTTTTTTTATATGTATTATATTAGAACTGTAATATATTTTTTTTTTAATTAAGACTTTATATTACTTGTAAACAAAACAAACAGGCAAACAGATTACGTCACAAATACCGAATTGACATTTAAATTGGTTTATATGGGCTTAAATGGGATCGAGCACTCCTTGTTAGGTTTATCACCCTTGAACCTATACAACTGGGCCTTAGTTGTATGGATTGTATAGGTAAGGATCACCCTCTCGTATGGCTGTTTTGCTCAAAAAGTGGCCCTCACTAGAAAGCGCTGGTGTAGCTCAGGGAACCAATAAGAACCAATGACCTTAACCGCAATATATAAAGTCACAGCCAAAGGGTGTAATATATATTTTTGGTCAAAGTATAGTTTAAGAACGGCTCTCTGGAACACAGCGCCATCTAAATCTACTTCAATTTGAGGGCCATTTTTGTAACACATAGTTAGAATCCATGCTCAGTTGAGAATCCCAGCAACATTGCCAGATTTCACATATTTTCTATGGTCTTACAGAATATATTTAATCATCTTTTTTTAGAAAAAAAAATGCTTAAATATTATTTTATGAATAAGCATGTTTAATAGCTTTTGCTACATTATTCAACACAGTAAAATATATTTGTTTAAATAAAAGAGATACTTTTCTTTTTGAAAATGCACGGTTGGTTTGACGTCTATGTAATTTAAACAACTGACAACATCGACCATCTCACTTAAAAATATAAAGAAAAGGCAACAGTTTTTTAATTAAAATATTTAAAAATATTTGTTTTGGTTTTTATTAAAGAAAAGGTAACAAACAAATTCTGTAAGCACCAAGTGGTAGTGTAAAACTAGGCAACTATAATATTTTAAAACAAAATATGCAAAATACACAATCGTCTAGTTCTGTGGCTCCCAATCTTTTTGATAGAAATCCTCATATTACTAGATTTCACCCATATCACGGTGAAAATATAGTGCTTTCTGATGACGACACAGTGGCATATCGAAAGAAATCATTTGCTAATGCGGTAACATTTAGTGAAGCACCATTACAACCAGGAGAAATTTTCCTTGTAGAGATAGAACAAAACGAAACAGGATGGAGTGGTCATATGAGACTTGGTTTAACACAGCTGGATCCATTAAGAATGTATCAAACTGGGTCTATACCACAGTATGCCCTTCCAGGTAAGTCAAGATTTAACTACTTGCACAAATATTGTATATTAGGTAGGTATGTACAGGGTCACAGGGTGTCCCATTTTTGACACTTTTATATGGTATCTCCGTAATCGTTAGTTCAATCAAAAAATAATATAGGCGTCATGTGCTCTTACATACCTACTTAAAATGACATATGTACTTAAAATGGTAAAATCAAAATTTGAAAATTTTCGCTCGCTTAAGAGATACGGAGGAAAACAAAAAATTGACAATTTTAGAATGATCCTTTATTTTCTTATTTAAAAGAGATACAGAAAGTGTTTTATGCAAAAGTTTTTTTTTATAATGATTGTTGAATAATCTGCCGTTTTCAGAATAAATGTGGTCAGGTAAAAAAAAATTACTTCACTTTGCAGAAATTGACAATATTATAGGTATTATATTTGCCTCCTCCTTATTTTTTTGTGAATTACTTTTTATTTTATATTGGCTATTTTCCTATTTTTTTTTCAGTTTTCTTTTTACCACATTTCCTCTTTTAGTAGTAGTGTTCTGTCTGCCTTTGTGTTTTTATAAGTCTAGGGTGGATGAACTATTTGGAGCTTCTTGTGACTCCTGTAAACGTATTATTTGTAAAATCTGAACTGAAATTAATACCACCGAAGCGCAAGCAGTTGCTTTAAGTCGTAGACATATATTGTTTTGTTATATGGACTGCAAGCAACACCTGTTAAAAGACTTGCCAAAGTTTAAAATATTATTTAAACAATATAAACAGGCTAAAAACAGGGTTCGCAGATATATATCAATGGATATATATCATGATATATATCCGACATATATCAAATAATTTTTTATGATATATATCAATAAAAAAATGGATTAAAAATTTTATATTATTAAGTAATTTTTGGCGTTTGTTACTGTATTTCTACTTTCCAAATGTAAATGGCATTGGGGTAGAGTTAAAACATACTCCCTAATAGTAAGTTCTAATCCATTAATGGCAACACTTCTGCCGGAATTAATTGCGTCAGTCGTGTCAGAAAAATTTCGTTATGAAAGAGTAAGTTTTTTTTTGTTTTTTTCATTATTTTTTACAATGAATGTAATTGACAAAGTGCAAAAATGATCTTCCTTCATTATGGAGTATTTAAGAAGCATTAATTAACTTTTATATTTATAGAATATAACTGTTTATTAATAAAATGGATATATATCAAACATTTGATATATATTGGATATATATCATAAATATCCGATATTTTGATATTTATACTAAATATCGGATATTTTCGAACCTTGGCTAAAAGTGAGTCACTAAATGAAGATGGCCGTATTGAAAAAATTGAAAATATGTGTGATAAAAAGATAAAGGAATTTTAGAAGAATATTCATGAACTCTCACTAGAAAATAAAGAAAAAACCACTCATATAGCTAGGCTCAAAAGAAGAACCCAAGATTTCCAGAATTCAGTATTTATTGCTAAACAAGTCTACGAAAATCAAATAAAAAAATAAAAAGGAAAATATAAAGTTTAAATTAAAATGTTAAAAATAAAACTCTTTTTAATACCATTTGTGAGCTACAATCAAGAAGAAACAAGTTAGTTGAGGGTGAAGCTGGATTTAACACTATTAAAGATAACATGTTGACTAGTATAGACAAGGCCGGATTTACGCAAAGGCTGAGTAGGCTGAAGCCTAGGGCGGCAAATATTATGGGCGGCAGATTTACGATTAAGTTTTATGGCCGGTTGCACCAAAAGTATCTTAAGTAGACCTTTATTAAGAAGCTCTTAAAATTAAGGGTAACTTAAATTGTTTTCGCTTTCACCATTAGATTTTTATTGCAACTTAACTAAGAGTACTTAGAAAGATGGCAACGTTGCATCGTTCTTCTTTTTTATTGTTGGCCTTTACAACGCGAATATTCAGAATTAACTAATATTAGATCTTTCCCTTTCTAGCTTGTGTGTCGTTGAATGATAGCAGTACCTAATCTTGAATCTTTGTAAATAATTAAAACTTTTTTTTTTCATTTTATAGAAAGTAAAATACAAAATCAGTCGTTAGTTTGTGATTTTTTGTTGTAAAATTTATAACAATATGGGAAAAGAAGATCAAGAGCGCCTTTCTTTACGGCCACGGAAAGGGAACAATTATTGTCAATATGAAATATAAACACAAATACATACCTAATTTTAAAAAAAAACTTTTATTATTTGATGTAAACAAATTTAAATATTCCTAATTTACAAGAAAATACTTAAAATTTAAAAGCTAATACAAACTTGTCATTTTTAAACTAAAGCTCATGTTGGATTTGCTCAAATAAGCTGAGCACTGTTGGCTTCGTTAATTTAAACCTTTTGAAAAATGTAAGATTATCCATCTCGTCAAAACGGTTCCTTTTAAAAATAACAGAGCAATGTCCAAAAGAATAAAAAAAGGTAAATAAACCTGAAAAATGCCATAAGTAATAAAAATTCACCGATTCTACATTTTTCTTGGAAATCTAATTAACATCGCATTTAAAATATCACAATCCAAAACACCATTGTTCAAAAACTCCGTTTTTACATAATTTGTTTTTATCAAATTAATTATTTGAAATTACAGACGAAAAATAAATAAACAATAAACAAAATATTTCTCAAATGTCAACTTCAAATTATTTAAGGGATCATTAAGTACAGAAAGGACTAATTTCAGCTGGTGCAAGAAACAATTTAAAACTTAAGGTGCAGTTAATGCTTAAGAACAACAGAGAACAACTTAAGTGTCGCAAAAAGTGTTGGTGCAACCGGCCATTAGACCTATTTGTTTTAACATTTTAATTTATATTTTGTTTTTAAATTATGAAATTTGTTTGTTTTAAAGAATTGTTATTTAATTTTCTGTATGATTTACTTTTGTTAAGTTTGTTTATTAAATTTTTATAAGAATTACTAGTGAAGTTTACATTTTTTTAATGCTAATTGTGATGAGTGATATTCAGGAGTTTTTTTGACGAGGATAATTCGGGAATTTGATATCTGGACTTTAATCAAACCTTTTGGATATCCTGGATGACATTTCTTTAAATGAAGTAATAAGATTTACTTTCAACAAATGGCGCTCCACAATAATGCTCTTTAATAGGAGCATTTAAATACCACTTTAGAACCGTTGATACTAACAATGGACTATAGAGTTTTGAGGGAGTGTTGGAAAATAAAGTTTATTAAGAAGTCATCTTAACCCGACGACACCTTGATCAAAGAATTCATGAGGCCTTTGCAGAAATTAAACCGTTACACATTATGAGTGCCTTCTTCTTCTTCTTCCCTGGGAGCCATCTTGATTCACTACTGGAGGCAGCACAGCCTCTTGGTCTTTTTGTTCCTGATCTCCCATTATCTTTTATACCAATCCTCCCATTAGTTTTGTTCCTTCTACAAGTCTGTATAACCCCAGGTACATTGAATGTTGAGGATCCCCTTGAAGAGTTCCATGCTCGAGTTATTAGGATTTTTAATGAGTGTTTCCCTATTAGGGTTATCAAGAAAAACTATAAAAAACCATGGATATCCAAAGGCATTAAGACTTCAAGTAGGAATTTAAGATTTTTACATACTGCTCGTTAGTTTCACATAAACAATACTTTCTTTACAACTTATTTTAACAAATACCGTAATATTTACAGAAGAACTATTCGAGTAGCTAGAAACTTTTATTATGAAGACTGATTTGCAAAATCACATAATAAACAAAAGGAAAGCTGGAAAGTAGTGAATGAACTTCGAGGAAAAAATAACAGAACTGGTAAACAAATCTCTTTAACTCCCAATGAATTTAACCAATTTTTCTGTACTATTGGGGCAAATATTGCAAAAAACATTATTCCTCTAACTAACCCGCTAGATTACTTAAAGCACATTTCTGTTTCGGATTCATTTTATCTAATGCCAACTGATGTGAGTGAACTTAAAAAATCTTTGACTGATATAAAAAATAAAAATGCAGTCGGATATGATGGTATATCGGTTAGAACTTATCAGCACCTACCAGACTCTGCGTTGGATGCAATGGCCAGTGCTATTAACTTGTCTTTTTCAAGAAGAATTTTCCCTGAATCATTGAAGACCTCAGTGGTGATTGCTATCCATAAAGACGGCGACTTGGGGTTTCCTTCTAATTATAGGCCAATATCAAAGATGCCCACTTTGGCAAAAGTAATTGAGAAATTAATGATTAAGCGGATGAAAACTTTTTGGAAAAAAATAACATATTAAATGTTTCTCAATTTGCTTTCCAAGATAATAGTAATACAAGTGATGCTGTATTTTCCTTTCTTGACAGTCTCTATATACGGCTGAATGACAAGGAGGTGGCTGCGGCTGTTTTCTGTGACTTGTCAAAAGCCTTTGACTGTGTTGATCACGAAATTCTGCTGCGAAAACTTGAGATGTATGGTTTTAGAGGTAATGCTCTGTCTTGGTTCAAGTCATACTTGACCAGACGAAAGTTAATGTGCAAGGTTCTGAATCCGATGAGATGGTGGTCTCTGCTGGTGTTCCTCAGGGTTCTGTAGTGGGGCCTATATTGTTTTTACTGTATATAAATGATATATCGTTTTTGAAGATTAGAGGCCGCTTTACCTTATTTGCAGATGACACTACCATCTTGTGGCACAATAGCAGTAGCGAAGAACTGAATAAAACTGTCAGCGAGGATCTTGAAAGAGTGAAAATGTGGTGTGATGCTAACCTTCTGTCATTTAATACATCCAAGACTAATATATTGCATTTCAATGGGGCAATGTCTAATGTTTGACTCGACAATAGTTTAATTGCAAACCGTTCGGAGGTAAAATTTTTAGGTATATATATCGATAATAAATTAAGTTTTAAACAACACATTCTTAGTCTCTGTAAGAAATTAGCATCGGGGTGTTTTGTCGTAAGAGTGGTTTTTGGCGAACTGAATGTAAATATTGCAAGAACGGTGTACTTTTCTCTTATAGAGTACCACCTAAGGTATGGAATAGCGTTTTGGGGAAACTGTAGCCAGTATTTGTTTAATTCTGTCTTTGTGCTGCAAAAACGAGCTTTGCGAAATATGTGTAGAGCTGGTCCTAGGGAGTCCTGCAAACCTTTGTTTGTAAAGCATGGAATATTGACTTTAACTTCCTTATTCATACTGGAGACCGTTTCGTGAATGCATAAAAAATTTGGAGCATCAATAGATGTCATTCATTCTCATAATACCCGTCAGGTGGGAGTGTTGCCGTTACCGATCCCGCGTTCGGGTTTAATCAAAGCATCGCTCTTTTATGATTCAAAAAAAATTTCGTTGCTAGGCAACAGTCATATGCCTGCCGAACGCTGTAAGAATGATACAGCCTTTAAAAAAAATTAGAAGGATGGTTAAGTCATTACTACTGAGCAGGGCATATTATTCTCTGACTGAGTATTTCAGCGATCGTTTATAAGTATTAGTTAGTTTTAGTTTTATCTTATATAAAATTTTGACTATTTTAAAATTTTGTTGTTTGTTTTTTTTTATGTATATGTTTGTTTTTATTTTATTCAAATGACAATGACCCGTATAGTATTTTAAATTATTTTTGTAATAGCTTGTAACTCTTATATTGACGATTTTTTAACTTTGTTATTTATTTTTATGTATTTTTTTTCTACTTCATTACACTGAAATGACAATTATTTTTAAGACACTTATAGTTAGATTTTACTTAGGTAAGTGTATAATATTCTATTAGTTACTTTTGCTTTGTTAACAAGAATCTTTCTTTATAACAATAAAGCATATTTTGACTTGACTTGACTTGACTGGTTATTTGTATTCCTGTGGGCTCATTTTTGGTTGCCCAAGTAATGCCTGTCTTTTGTGATTCAAGTCTTCACATTCGCATAGTATGTGGTAGGCTGTTTCTTTCCCGTCGTCGCACATTCTGCAACTTAAGTCTCCATTATATGAGCCTATCTTGTATAGGTGTCCTCTTAAAAATGCTTTAAAATCCGTTCGAGAATGATGCCGAGAGAACATTGAAAACCCACAGAGGGGCTTTCGAACATTTGCAATGATTCCCGTTATTTTTTCCCTTAATCTGAATGTTTTATTTTGTTTCAAAGTTTCTATAGTTTCTCAATTTACTCTCTTGTGCCAACGATTTCTTCTACTATTTATGTGTTAAAATGTATTGTGTAATGTCTTTTCAGCTACAATGTCAGCATAGTTTCGTTTCTAGGATATTAGCTTCATAGCTTACTGTGGTTTAAAATAATAAAGTTTAAACAAATCGCATAGAAAACCAATATTATCCATGGTGTGTTATATTTTTGAAAATAGAATGTAATAGGCTATCTTTTTGGATTAAAATATATATACAGGGTGTTCCATTTAATAAAATGAAGTTTGGTCAGATAACTTCTTTTACTTGACCCCCTATACCTATTCTGAAAATGGCAGATTATTCAACATTCATTATAAAGAAACTTTTGTAAAAAAAACATTGTTCTGTATCTCTTTTAGATAAGAAAATATAGGATCATTTTGAAATGGCCATTTTTTTATTTTCCCCCATATGCGAGCCAAAAAAAGCATATGGCGCCTATATTACTTTTTTGATAACACCACTAATTACGGATATACTCCATAAGTGTCGAAAATGGGACACCCTGTACAAAGTGACCAAACCCTCAAATACATCCACTGATGCCATAATATTGAATCCCGTTCTTGTAACTATGTTTCCCAGCAACGTTTTTTTGTCTGTCTTTGTTTTAATATGTTTTTTATAAATTAGAAATATCTTTTCTACCTTATGTTAGTAATTAAGTAGGTTTTTGTTTTTTTTTGTAGTTTACCGTCAATTTAAAATATAAATATTATTTCTTTTTATAATATATTTGGTTTAAAGATATTTTCTGTACATTGTAAATACTTACATGCTTTAACACCTGTTTTTCTAGATTTAGCTGATATAGGCACTTCATGGATTTATGGGATAAGCAAAGCTCATAACAATGTATTTGAGTATGACAATGAAAATGGCAAGAAGTGCATTAGAAGTGGTGTCAGAAACATAACCAGGGACTGTAGTATTATTAGAACGTGCAGGGGTACCTTTCCTGTAAGTTTATTAAAACCACCTAGGGCAATGGAGGATATTTTGCCAACAGATATGGGTAAGTGGACAACACTTTCATCATGCCTGTACATTAGAAACTATATTGTATTAATTACCAATCGCTTTTTATATTTTTTTAAAATATTGCTTGTTTTTAAACATTTTTAACAGTTAATCATTAAAGGCTTATCATTAAAAAACAAAATTATTTATTCTTTATACAGGGTGTAAAAAGTATGATGCTTATCATTAAAAAACAAAATTATTTATTCTTTAAAAACAACCAAAAATCTCGAGGCTGTTGAAAACGTATTTAAGACTGACTACACAGGATGACACAGGCTTCTAGCTAGTAGTAGCTCTGTTGCCAATTGTTTTTTACATTTTTAACTGGGGGAAAAATTATTATTAATATTATTTATATTTTTTTAATTTGTAGATTGGAACATTTGAAACTTAGTTTATTTTATTAGCAAATGAATTTATTGATTAGCGATTATATAATTTTGAAACCTTTTCAGCTTTTAGAATGTCAGGTATTGAGACTTTCAAAGTTTGTGCTTGAAAAAAATATTGTATACTAATGACCATAAACTTTATTACACCAATAGTGTATAAATAACTTACTTTTTGATGTATTTATTAAATAACAGTAATAAATATTATTAACTTTTTATTAACTTTAGTGCTCAGAGTCTGCTATTAGAAAAACAACTGGTCGCTGATTTTTTCTAAGTAAAAAAATATAAAAAGTAGGGAACTGGAATTGATAAATACAGCGGGCTGAATGATTATAATATACATGAACGGGCTGTATGATTATAATATACATGAAGCAATTCATGCTAATATATACTTTGTAAAGTTTTTATTATTAAAGCACGAATTCCCGTATAAAGATGTTCTTTATTTAACTAGAATTGTATGGCATTGTTTTCATATAAGCTGTTAAATCGCTACATTCAATGTTCTCATGTTTTTTCATGCTAATAAAAATTCCCCTAAGAACCACATTGTAGTAATATGATTTTTTTTGTAATATTTGCACTTGTTGTGTAATGTTATAGATAAATAAAAAAATAAATTTTATTAGGATCTCGCATAGGAGTAATGTACATTCCAACAGATGATAAAGAAGCAGAAATGCACTATATAATTAATGGTGAAGATATGGGAGCTTGTGTTAAGAGAATTCCATACAAAGATGCTCCATTACATGTGGTGGTTGATGTATATGGAACCACTAAAAAAGTTAGGATTATCCAGTTATATCAAGGTAAAAATTACTTTAGGTAATTAGTTGTTATCAAAGTCTAACTTTTTAATTTCTTTCTGGAAATTTAATACCTAATTTTAGCAATGATTTAGCAAGTTAAAAGGGAAATAAACATTTTAAGTAAACTATTTTAACAGCCGTCTTGGGCCCAATACATTTTTCATGTTTTTTTATAATGAGCACCAAAGTCCTAGTAGGTACCAAGTTCTCTAGAGTAATGATTAAAGCTATATTTCGCCAAATATACTTTAAAAAGCAGTAAATTTTCATAAACATAATAATATAAAACCTTTATTTATTATTATTATTATTTTTTATTTGGGCTTCTTTAAAAACAAGTTTTTAAGTTTAAATAAAAGTCCATTTCACGTGACAAAGGAGCATTTTGCAACATCTGTAACACAGCTTATACAGGGTGTCCCATAACTAATGGACAATGGAGCACCTGGAGATACCAGACATTAAAATAGACCAGTTAGGTTCTATAAGTTTTTCTGAAAAATTACCTATTAAATAGATAAAGGGTTTTCAAAGTGAATATTTATTTTCAAAAATAAAGCACAATTTGAAAACGGTTAAACATATTAAATTGAAAATTGGCATATTTATGTTTTTGAGCTTGAGAAAAATAAATCTGTAAATATTTTTAAGATTTTCTCTAGAGGGTGCTAATTACACACACTGAGTATAATAAAACTATCTTTTTTTTTTACCTGTAATATTAGGTACATTTTGATAAAATTTTCTTAAAAATACAGTTTTTCTTAACTTAAAAAGTATACTTTGTCGATCTCGATATCTCTAGCCGTTTCCGAGATATTTAAAATTAAATGTTTTATTGCGTACTATGTTCCAGGCCAATAGAAATCAATAGGTTCCAAAGGTGGCCATGAATTTCTAAATAAATGCTAACAATCGAATAATTTCGTTGCTAGGCAACAGTCATATTCTATTCTTGGCATTTATTTCGGAATTAGGGCCAACTTTAAAAACCTATTAATTTCTATTGGCCTGGAACATAGCACGCAATGAAACATTTAAGTTCAAATATCTCGAAAACGCTAGAGATATCGAGATCGATAAAGTATACTTTTTAAGTTAAGAAAAACTGTATATTTAGAAAGTTTTATCAAAACGTACCTAATATTACAGGTAAAAAAAAAGATAGTTTTATTAAACTCAGTGAGTAATTAGCGCCCTCTAAAAAAAATCTTAATAATATTTTATAATTTATTTTATTCAAGCTCAAAAACATAAATATGCCAATTTTCAATTTAATATGTTCAACCGTTAGCAAATTGTGCTATATTTTTGATAATAAAAATTCACTTTGAACACCCTGTACCTCTTTAATGAGTAATATTTTAGAAAAACTTACAGAACCTAATCGGTCCATTTTGATATCTTCAGTTGTTCTATTGTCCATTAGTTATTGGACACCCTGTATAAGACCTCGTATTGCCAGATGGCTGTACTTGGTGTCAGCTGTAGCTTTTATTAACTCACTCCAATATCTATTCTTTTGCCTTGTGATCTTAATAGCCGAGTTTTGGTGCATAAAATTAACTTAAATATATTAAGACATAGAACAATGTATTAAGATTGTTTTAACTTCTTTGCATGTAAACGAAAAACTCGGCGAGTTTTCGTGCAAAAAATGAACTTAAAAATATTAGAACATAAACAATGTATTAAGATTGTTTTAACATCTTCCACATCGGCCGTGTTGATTATTTGTCCAATTCTGGAACAATTTTAACAACAATTTGATGGCATGTAAATAAAAAACTCTTTAAGAATTATTTAAATACCTATACACATTTTTTTTTGCAGTTCCTTCTCTACAAGCTGCTTGCCGTGACGCTATTTTATCGCACATCCAGAAAAATGCAGTTTCGTCTCTTCCTCTTCCAAAACTGTTAAAAGAATATCTTCTGTATCAGACCTAAACTTAAAAACTACATTTTAATCAAATCGCGTTGTTTGGCTTTTACAATAATTTTAAATTAAATTTAGAATACAGGGTATTGAACATAAGATCAAAGTAAAGGCTGTGATAAAAAAAATAAACATATTGAAAAAAGAAATTAAAAAAAATATATGTTTAAAGAGTAGATATGTTTAAAGAATACTTTTTTCTCCATTTTTATTATTCCGCTCAACTACTATGGAAAAATAATATATTTTACCTCTTTACAGTAAATTATTAAAAAGCCTACACTTGATAATTTATTTTATTTGCTAGTACTTCACGTTTTACTAGAAGTGGTTTTAGCTTTGGTAATTAGGCCAAATTCTTGTAAGAAATATTCCAAGACACCATTTAATTTCCCTCTAGAAAAAAAGGATATTATTTAAAAAAAAATTCATCAATTTTAAAATATTGCGACCTAATAATGAATGCCATAGCAGCACTTAAACAACAAAAGGGCTTTTAAAAACAAGCGGATCTGCATAATTACAGACAACCAGACGTAAGTAGAGGAACTAGCAAACCCCAAGGTAACGTCCAAGCTGACATGGGAATGCCAAAAAGAACTTCCTAGCAGAACGAAACAGGGTAATTTTCGTGTGGGCACCGGGACATTCGGGAATAGAAAGCAACGAAAAAGCGGATGAGCTAGTGAGACAGGGATCATCCAGTCCATACTTTGGACCAGAATTTGCCCTTAGAGTGACCAATACCACAGCAAGAGGGCAAATAAGGGAATGAATCCAAAACAAACACGAGGAATATTGGTCCAGCATCAGTAGAATAAAACATGGAAACAGTTTCATAAACAACCCATTTAAAAGAACAAAGGAAGAACTATTTAGACAAAGTAGGATGGTAGGGCTGCTAACAGGGCACAATAACTTAAAAGGCCACCTACACAAGATAGGTTCATACAATGGGGACTTAAGTTCCAGAATGTGTGATAAGGGGGAAGAAACAGCCTACCATATCCTGTGCAAATGTAAAGCGTTGAACCACAAAAGACAGGCACTATTTGGGCAACCGGAAATGAGCCCATAGGAATATATTAACCAACCAGTCTCAGGGGCACAAAAAGCCCAGGAGGCTGCGCTACGTCCGGTAGTAAATCTAGACGGCTCCCAGGAGAGAAAAAAAGGTACTTTAATAGTGGAGAGAGAATCTGCTGCGAAATGATTAATATTTTGGCATAAATTATGATAGGTCCTATTTTTTTTAGGCATCCTTCCAGGGCCGTATCTAGGTATGGCCGCGCCCTTGGCGGGGCTTAACATTTGCGCCCCCCCCCTCAGACCGGGTGGTTTGGGGAGTATACCGGGTGGTGCATTTGTAAAATCGTTGCATACCTGCTACATACCTTAATGAATCCACCAGTAATAAATAAAATGTCCTGTCAACTTTTTAATTCACGTGTTATTTTGTATTAGTTATTTCAACATGTTTTACAGTATTGAAGAGAAACTAATGGTTGTAATCATTTAATAAATACAAGTAATTACATTGAACTACATAATGAGATTTTTACATAATGGAACAATTTCATAGGAAGGTGAAAAACACACTTAAAAACTATCTAAAAATACGTTTTAACACAACACATTGAAACTAAAAGCTAATGTTTTTTAATTAGATGCTCAAACAGACCTCCGTTTACTGCTAAGCAATATCCTAAACGGTTATAAAATTCAGTTCTTACATTATGAAGTTGAAATGCCGATAGTCGATCGCACGCCGCTGAAATTGAAACTTTTAATTCTTCTAAATTTTGATAACTCAAATTTGTATAAATAACATTTTTGATATGACCCCAAAGGAAGAAGTCGTTTGGCGAAAGATCAGGAGACCTAGCTGGCCAATTTATGGTGTAATTTGGTCCTATAGTGAGTCCATTGAAAACATTTTGAACATATTCCCTTACTTCTCGTGATTTGTGTGCAGGACAACCATCCATTTGAAACCAAATTAATGTCTTGATTGTCAGGTGCAACTTCTTCCAATGCCGGCCCCACTTGATTTTGTAATAGTTCTAAAAAAGTTTCTGTTCCCAAATTGTGATTCAAGAAAAAAGGTCCAATAATCCGATATCCAAATATACCCGCCCAAACGTTTACCTTTTGAGGGTATTGAGTCTTTGTAGATACAAATCTGTGTTCATTTTCTTTGCTCCAGTATCTGATGTTTTGAACGTTTGGTTCATTGTTTAATTTGAAGGTGCATTCGTCACTAAAACAAATATTGCGTAACAAGTCCCTATCGTTATTCGCCCTTTCCATAACTTCAAAACAAAAATCTACTCTTCGGATCTCATTGCCTGCCCTTAGTTCCTGATGTCTGATATTTGTACGGATGATATTTATATTTCTTTAATTTGCGTAGTACTGTGCTGTGATTCTTTCCTACAACTTTGCCAAGAACCTTGTGCTAATTCCTTTAATTTCTTCTATATGAAGTAAAACATCTAAATCGGCATTATTTTCTTGAGCTCTTCCATCGCGTACATTATTATTTCGCTCTAAGCAGTTGCATTTATTAATAACAGTACCTTTTGTCTCAAACTTATGAACGATATTTTAAACTGTTGTCTTACTTGGAATGTGTCTGTCAGGAAAAGACGTAGAGAACATGGCGGATACTTTTCGATAACTATTTCCATATAATACCATTTAATCATTGTTATTTTCACTTCAACACTGTAAAACATGTTGAAATAACTAATACAAAGTAAAACATCAATTAAAAGGTTGACAAGACATTTTATTTATTACTGGTGGATTCATTAAGGTATGTAGCAGGTATGCAACGATTTTACAAATAGTTTTTTTTTAAATAACTTTTAATTGCCTTATCAGAAAAAAAAAAGAAATTTAGAATCTGAGCTAATCTTATCAACGTCTTCAAAATAGTTATTTTGTTGTAAATTCAATTCAATTTACAACAAAATACAATTTTGTTGTAAATTCAATAGGGGAGCCAATATTTCAATGTATCAATATTTACATGGGATTTCCTATTGCCAGTCTGGCGATGCACCACCCGGTAGAATACCCCCAACGAAAAGGGTTTTTTTTCTCGGAAATTTTACAAAATTAAAGTGCAAGTTGTATGTTTAAAGTTTTTTGATCCGATAATTTCGTTTCTTTAAAATACCAATTTTGTGGTAAAATTTGTGTCAAATTATGTATTTTCTTTATATGAAAATATTAGCATACTCTTTGAATAAGACATGATTTACTTAAAATAACTGTTTGTATATGACTAAAAGAATTGAAATATAAGTTAGCTATACATCCTTATTTGCGGATGATTAAACTTAAAAATAAGTAAAGGGAGTCTTTAAGTTGAAAATTTGTTATAAAATTGTTCTGTTTAATTTAATTATTTGATTAATTTTGTCAGTAAAAAATAATAATAATATGACTACGGTATTGACAACTGATATAAAAAAATATTTTTCATGGCCGATTTTGCGCCCCCCAGGTAGCTGCGCCCTTGGCGGTCGCCCATCTCGCCACCGCCTAGATACGGCCCTGCATCCTTCTGTTGTAAACAAATAAAATATTAAAAAATAGTAATATTTTAGTTAAATAAAGCATATGATATGATTAGCAGCATAAATACCTATAGTGAATGAAGCATATGATTTTGCACATTTTTTTTTAAAGTACAGTAGAACTTTGATATCTCGAATTTTTGATAACGAATCGAATTCGTTGGCAATAGCATCAAGAGTGAACATTATGTGAAAACGTTACTTGATAACTCAAATAACTTGATAACTCAAACGAAACATTTGGCAAGACCTTAAAACAGCTCGTTTTAGAGTGTTACATGTAGGCGCATAAAAAATTTTAAATTACCGGCGAAGGATTTAAAAAAAAAAAAAACTTTAAATGTTTGGAAGAAAATAAGAAAATCAACATAACTTTCATGGATTGTATCGATAAAATATCCAATGCACGGAATATTGATGTGAAGTCTGAGACCAGTTCTAATTGTCGGGTTTGGTCAGTATTCTAAATGAAAAGAGGAGGATGACATTTTTTGGTTTGCCTAAAGAATATTATTTAAAAGAAAACAGTGACGAAAAAATGAAACTACAAAAGCAATATGAGGCTTATGATAATTTAAAACGCGCAGAAGGTGTTACGTTTAATGATTTTATGCATGTGGATGATGATATTGTTACTTCAGAGTTACCCACAGATGAAGATATAGATCTTTATAGATCCACCAGGATTTAAACCGCCCAATAATCCAGATGACAGTGAAAATTATATGACACATCATGATTTTGAGGATGACATGCAACAACCACCTTCAAATCAGTCGGTGGCAAATTCGTTGGACATTTTATGTTCGTATTTTAAAATGAATGAACACATAACGGATGTTTTGTATGATGCCTAAAACAGAATGAAGATTTTGTTGAAAACCAAAATAAAAAATCATCTTGCGAGTCACAAATAACCGAATTTTTACTATTAAATAATCAGTAGTATAGTATATATGTTTTTTATGTTCAATTTGTGTATCTAAATGATTTCATAATATACATAAATGTAAAAATAAACTTAGTTAATGCATATTATGTGCTTTGTTTAATAACTCGAAGTCTCAATAACTCACTCACTCGAAATTTTTTTAATGTCAAGTCGTGGTTTGAGTTATCGAAGTTCGACTGTATATAGATAAATAGGAGTTGTTACTATTATTTTATACTATATTATACCTTTTGAAATAATTCTCAATGACATTACCAACCCCGAAAAAAATTCTGCATCGTTTTTTGTGCACATTTTTAAAAATAAAGAACATGTTTAATATTTTTAGTGCGAAAATTCTGGTAAGAATTATTGAAGGTGTAATACGAAAAATATTATTGATTAAATTTTTGGCACAATTATGGCAATAATTTTTGAAATAATTCTCGTATGTGTAAAACGTTTCTGATAACGCAACAGTTTCCATTTATTTTATCGCAGCCTATGCTTAAATACTTTGTATAAGAGATCCAACATTTTAAATTATTAATTCTTTGTAAAAAAGTTAGGCATTTTACACCTTACCTAGTTTTTAATTATGTTTTATTGAGATTACCCTTTAATTTTCATACATTTTGTATTGTATATTTGCACTGACAATATTGTTTCCCTAATAATAAGATTTATATCATCATTGCTTTATACACAGTATGAACAGGCATTTGGTGAACAAGTGGACAAAACAACAAAATTTAATTTTAGAAAATAAGTGGTTTATGATAATATATTTTGTTCATTAAAAAAGTTTGGTATTTTCTACAGAGTGTCAAAATATAAGAAAAATCAAATTTAGTTCAAGCCAAACTAACTTTTAAAAATTTAAGAAAAATATGAAAGTGAAAATTCTTTTAAATCTTCTTGTGTTCTTAGTTCTATTATTATTAACTACTATTAAATATTACCTTTTTTTTATAATACAAATTTTATTAAAAAATTGTGTATCTTTATTTTGTAATTGTATATCTTTAATCTTCACATGTTACCACCAAAGTAAATATGTGTAATTTAACAGACGTCAAAAATATAATAAATTTTTATCTGTTTAAAATATTGAAGATAAAAGAAACAATTTATTTTAAGAGTATTTAGATACATAATTGAAAACTTCCAAGAAAAGATCCATAATATACTCCTTACCAATTGGGCTTAAGAAATTTCGTGAAACATGATCTTTATCTGATATAAAAAGAGTAAAAAAATCTTTTAATGGTAATTTTATTCTAAAATTCCCTTGATAAATCGTGTCAGACAAGTAAAGGTAGCTCAAAAAAAAGTATTTGAAATATTTAAAACGAAAAATAATGTTTTGTTTAATAAATGTTTCCCAGCTAAATTTTTTCCCTACATTCAATGATGGAGATTTTTTTTCTTGGGGCAGTTCATGAAAGCTAAGAGCCTTAGTATTACTATACCGGGTATCTTAAGGAAAGTAAGAGGCAGTTTATTGAAACGAGACCTAAAAATTTGGAGAAGGAAGATAAAGAAACGAGATAAGTTCGGGGCCTGTCCAGTTTGGATTGTGAAGACATGCAGAAAAGTGTTATTTTGTGTTACTTTATTGGAAGCTACTAGGGAGGAATAATATTGGCTTATTCCTTGGAGCAGAAACCGTAAAAACACTTATAAAAAGCGACAGGTCCTTCACAGCTCGTCGGCGTCCAAAAAAAAAATGCTTTCTTGTAGGAGTGGGGTCATTATTAAAGCTAATGACCCTTCTTTGCATGGAATCAAGAATGTTAATAATTGTGGAAGGGGCCATTCCTCAGACATGGGGACAATAGTCCACAAATTATCAAATTAATAACTTTTTAGTACCTTCAAAACAACTGATAGAAACCATTTTTATAATAGGAAGGAGTTTTAGTTCGTTTTTTGATAATAGGTTGCACACATGTAGCTATCCAGCTCTCCGGATGCCATTTTGCCCGCATAATAAAAATTCGGAAAAGGCGGGTTAAGATGAACTTTTTTTTTACGATTGCTGTTTTACTATCTGGTCCAGACGATTACGCATAGGCTTGATGATCTCCTACATTTTAATATATGATCTGCAATGTTGAAATTATCTTCTTTATAATAGTCCACGCAGACTTCAGACATTCAGGTCTGGGTAAAATCATCCAGACGAAACCTGCAATTTAATGTGGATTCCGCAATTTTATATTGCATCTATTATTTTCCTTAAATTAATTTAAACAAATCATACCTTAAAATTTTAGATGTATTTTTTTACTTGGGACTTTTATAGTTTCTTTTAAAGGTAATCGAATGTGTTTAAAACTTAATGTAAAAAAAGAAGGTAATTTACCCTTGTGTAGAATTGTTTTTTTTTTATTCTCAGACACAAGGTAACTTTTGTCAATGTTAAAAATTAGTTTTTTTTTAAGTACTTTTTTATCTTGTGCTCTCTTTTTATTTTTTGTTTTGTTTTGTTTTGTCCTCTTGTTTACGTCATCCACTGACATACTAACGACTTATTTAAAGGTAATGTTTTTAGCATCTAAGTTTCTTAAGTATATGTTTCCAAAAATGTATTTGAGGAAATAAAATGTTTTCTTTTACTTAGGCAACTAATTATCAATGATTCCATTATTATTTATATTAGTTTTTTTGTTTTAGACTTTTTGAAATTATTTATTATTTTTATAAAGCTAACTTATTTTTTCTCGTTTAAGTTCACCTGTAAAAAATATTTTATGTGACAAAGATATGTCTTAAAAATTATAAAGACCGATACAAAATAGTTCTTTTTATGACAGAGGGCTTAAAAGTGCTTGTCGCTAGAGGGTGCAAACAATATATATGATATATAATATATGCCCGGCATGATTAAACCGTCACAAAATTAAACATCTTGTGGTAATTTTTTTCCAAATTGTGAAATATTGTTTCTGAGACTACCTATACCTTGTGTCAAACTTAAGTCAAATAATTGATCAAAGCTATCAATAACCGAACTATATTTACATTGCTAAAGTGATAATATCATTAAAGATGTCCGGTTTTTAAGTAAAGTTAACTTAAATTCTACTGAGATCGAGG
The DNA here is from genome assembly GCA_019359885.1 of Listronotus oregonensis. Taxonomy (NCBI): domain Eukaryota; kingdom Metazoa; phylum Arthropoda; class Insecta; order Coleoptera; family Curculionidae; genus Listronotus; species Listronotus oregonensis. Next base: position 68,584 of record JAHBCN010002407.1, on the reverse strand, counting down.
ACGCAGCAAGTGATATGTTTTCAGAAAAAAATTGACATAATTATGAAGACACGTGTATGAAGAAATGGTGTGCTTTAAAGCAGGTGAAATGTAAAGCGAAAGTGTCTTGTCCGTTTACTTTTCCAAAAAGAAAAATGAAAATATGATTTTTTTATTAGAAACTAATGGGTCAATCCATTAGAAATCACCCAGACCATGTTGCTCAACATTTTTTTATTTTTCTAATTTTTTTATATGTTTTAGATTTATACTTTTTTTTTGGCTGCCATTTTTAGTTTGCTTCGGAACCGCTTTTTGGCTAAAAACAAGTTTTGCGTAAATGGTTATAACTCAGGTAATTTTTAGGATATCAATACCAAATAAGAACTAAAATCACCAGAATTAAATTCTCTAGATTTTTTGTTAAACCCAATACATTTTTAAGTTGTAAGGTAAGTGGAGAAAAAAATGTTTAAATATAAAGTTTAAATTTTCTAAAAACGTAAAGTTCGGTGCTGAAAAATTATTATAAGGAATAAAGACTTACACTTAATATTTTTTTCTTGTAAAGACCAACCATAGAACTACTTTCTGTTAAAGTTTAGGAAATTTGTCCCTCCTGAGATATAATTTTTCAAAACTGCATTAAAACCGTATTTTGGCAACTTTCAAAGTAGAATATCTCAAAAGGACTGAGTGAAAAATTCTGAAATTTATTCAGACACTACCCCTCTATAATATAAACATATGATAAAAATTTGGTGACTGAGATTCAATTGGTTCCAGAGTTATAGTACATCAAATTCGGCTGAAAAAGCAGTCTCGCGCGTAACGTTTTTTAATGGTAAGTTAGTGTTTTTAACAAATATTTAGTAAAAAATTGTATGTAAAATGTAAAATTTGTATTGAAGTTATTTAATAAAATATTCTTGCTGTAAAAATGCACAAAACATGTCTTTAAAAATTAAAATATGATTGGGTTAATAATTTTAATTTTTAAAGGCAAATTGTTAAATTTGTTATTAAAATACATAATAAATTTTATTCATTAATAATAAAGGCAAAGTAAACTTACATTTCTATTTCAGTGAATACTCAGTATTGTTCTAGACAGGGCTGCAAGGATTTAAATCAATTGATTTTAATCACGATTTAAATCACTTGATTTTTTTAAATTTAAATCATGATTAAAATCAAAAATAAAAATTATAAAAAAATAATTTGGGTTATGAAGAAAAATCGAAACAAAAATAAATTACGTTAGTATAGTAAATTAATTTATTACAAGAACACATAGATAGAAGTATTATTGCAGAAAATATTCAAAACAAAAAACAAATTTAATTGTAATATTTGTAAAGGAAACACTAGTTTGGCAGCTTTTTCCAGTACCTAATCGATTGCGTAGTTTAGAGTGCACTAAACCAAATGTTGAGAATATCCTCTCTACTGATGCAGACGAAGCAGCTGCACAGAGCAGTTGTGTAATTATGGGAAGTTCTTTTTCAATAATATCTGCGTTTAGTTGTGATTTCCACCAGTCAATAGGTTTTACACTTTTCAGGATATCATCTTGAAACATAATATCGTTAAAAGGCTCTGATTTGGCAAGAAACTTGATGATTAGTGGTAATAAACCACTATCTGGATACAGTTCTTTTGCAGTTTGTAATGCAATAATTTTTTCAGTATATGTCAAACTTTGTGTTTTCGTTGGGTCGATAAGAAATGCCAGCAAATGATACGGGTTTATACACATATTATATCGATTTTGCAGTTGATGTAATGTCAGATTAGTTTCTTCAAGTAATCTTCTAATATTTTAAATTGCTCTACAACATCTGAAATAGTGGCGTCGGTCTTTTGCAACCTATCTATGGCAATGGAAATTGGCTTAAGAATTTTGAGGTAATCTTCAGCACTTCTCTTTAAATGAATGTTTGAAATTTTTTCCCTGATAATACTGTCAATCTTTTCTTTGTGTTCTTCACTGATTCTAAAAAGTATGGGCCATGATTCGGTAAATACTTGCAAGCAGTCTGCAAGCGAGTTCCATCAAACATCACTAGGTATGACTAGTTTTTTGCCTCCTTCTTTGGCATATGTTGCAGATGCAAAATGATTGTTTCTAAAGTACTTTACGATTTGGACTACATGCTCTTTTATATCAACGATTTCCAAATCTTTACATAAAAAATTTAGTATATGTGTAGCACAGCCATATGCTATTACATTAAATTTATCAGATGCCTTTATTTCATTTCGCATTGCCTTCATTATCTGTCACGAAACTACTCACTGTACAATCATACTCGGTTTTTAGTTTGTTTATAAGGGTTGCTGCAATTTCTGTTAGGTAGTCGGATGTATGTGGATGCCCAGTTGAATCTACAGTGTCGAATAGAAAGGAGGAGCCATTTTCTGCAGTAACTGTTGCACATACTATGGGTTCATTATGCACATTAGACCATCCATCGAGTGAAAGACAAACGTTACTTCTAGACGACCCCTTAAAGCATTTGCTTCTTTCTTCGGTATATATTTGATCAAGCAGTCTGCCTGACACATCGTTTCGACTGGGCGGTACATATCCAGGTCACAATAGTGCTATAGCTTTCTTAACTTCGGATTTCTCCAGGCAGATGAAACTGCTATTAGTTGCATAGAGGGCTCTGGCAATCTGCTTATCAATTTCATTTTTGGCAGGCTTACTAGTACATACAACAAAAGACATCAGAGATCCAGAAAAAGTTGTGTCAGTAATGTCAGTATTACATCCTTTTCTTTTTTTGTTTACTGGGATTGAAGGGGAAACTGAGTGCGACGTACTTGCTTGCTGAAAGTTTTGTTCAGTTTGAATTTGTGACGTATTTATGCTTGAAGTACGTTGTACCTGCAATTAAAAAAAAAACAATATGAGGCTTCAATTGTCCATAGATGATAGATGTATGTAAAGTATCTAAGAAAACACATTGGGTCTGGTGCGCTTTATGTGTCACGGAATTTTATAATTTTTCTACTTTGGTTTGATAGAGCCCGTCAAATAGAATCGATTTAATTTAAAGCAAAAAATAAAAAATCGTTGAATGAGCCACTTTTTTGAGAAATAAAAGGTGTTGTGTTGTCATAGTTACATACCTTAATAGTTACTTGGATAAAATATAAAAAAAATTGTATTTTTTTCAGAAAATATTGTTCATCCAAGAATTTTTTGTTGCAAATAGTGTAGTGTTAAAAAAACGTATCAATTCCAAAGCATTTTCAAAAATTGTGAAATTCTGTGACACATAAAGTGCACCAGAAACCAACACATTGATCACATGGAAAATTGGAAAAATATTTTAACACCATTTTTAAAAATTAACAAATAATAAAAAGGTACTTACAGTTAAAACTGATTGTGATTGTGATAACGTTGACGAGAATGACGAGTCACTATAAGTATCGATAGTATCGATGTCTTCATTATTTACATTTTTACATTTTTCCCAGTGCTTTTTCATCCTCTCCACCAATCCTTGCATTTCCAAATTACATTTTTTACATGTAGCGCGACATCCCGGTTTTCCCTCCGCTTTCCCCGATTTTTCTTTGACAAACTGCCAGATAAGGTTTTTCTTTCTACTACTTCTTCGAAACGACATATTCAAAAAACTATATTTTATATTTTACACAATCAAATCAATCAATCAAAATTTTCAGTTAGCCGTAAAAACAATGCTCGCGCGCACAGACACTAGGAAACGACGCCCGTCCGCGTTCCTCCCCTTTATGTAGACCGGTAAATCTGCGTGTTCTGACAGGAATTTTCAAGAAAGTGCAAGTGCTTTCTCGCGGTAAATATTTAATATAAAAGTTTATAAAAACGAAAAATATTAGGAGATAGGAGAATGTTTAAGAATAAGGACACGTTACAAACTTCGATTGTGCTATTTACAAAAAAAAATCAAAAAAATCATATTTTTTTAAAAAATCGCGATTTTTGATTTTTTTTTTAAATCATGATTTTTTACAACCCTGATTCTAGAGTTATAGTACATCCAAGTCGGCTGAAAATTGTGTTACTCACACCCAAAGTTTAGCGGAAAGTATAAGTAAAAATGTAATTTATTGATAAATGTAAGATTTTATCTTTTTAAGTTTACAGTGCAACAAAATACAGCAAAATTAATTTTTTAAGAGGTACTGATTAAAAAAATTATGCCTTACACACAGAAATTACTCGTAAAAAAAAAACAAAAAACAAAGAAACAAATTGTAATTCAAAGTATGCTTTTTATTGATCAATTAGGCTTTTTACATACCAGAGCTTTTTCAGGTATTAAAACCACTTCAAAGTTTTTTTGCTTGGAAAGATGTTCAAAAAGAATTTTTCTCAATCCATTTTTCATTGGATTTTGTGTATATTTAAAGGATCACAACATTTTCTGCCAAAAATGTGGTAAAACTTTTCTAAATATTTAATTTTGTGATAGTGACAAATATTAATAATGTCTTTTCCAACACTCAATTTTAATAAATTTTGCTCTTCCAAAGAAAGGTCACTCACCAAAAGTATTTCGTGTGGTACAGTTTTATGGTCTTGTTTGTGGCACTGTTCACTAACAAGTTCTTCCACAAAACAATTTATATTGAAAAAAATTCAATTATTAAACAAACAAAAAAACTAACTAACATACACTGCTCTAACCACAAGTACAACACAGGAAGGAACACTAAGAGGCGCAGTGCACAATTTCTACTTTAATCAGTGAAGGGGGTTGTTCAAGTCTGTGCCTGCAGCTTTCTTGTCTCAACAGACAAAGTGCCTAAACATGAAACTTTTTAAAAAAACAATACTGAATATTTACTGAAATAGAAAGTTTACTTTGCCTTTATTATTAATGAATAAAATTTATTGTGATTTTAATAACAAATTTAACAATTTGTCTTTAAAAATTAAAATTATTAACCCAATCATAATATTTTAATTTTTAAAGACATGTTTTGTGCATTTTTACAGCAAGAATATTTTATTAAATAACTTTAATACAAATTTTACATTTTACATACAATTTTTTACTAAATATTTGTTAAAAACACAGGCTTACCATTAAAAAACATTACTTTGTAAGTTGCCAAAATACGAGACTGCTTTTTCAACGCCGCTTTAACAAATTTGGTATGTACTATAAAGTTGCCTCCTCTCCGATTTTGACCAACCAACTGAATCTCAGTCATCATCAAATTTTTATCATATGTTCCCCCTTCTTTTTGTACACAATATTATTGGGGGGCACACAATAGTGTCTGAATAAATTTCAGAATTTTTCACTTAGTCCATTTTGAGATATTCTACTTTGAAAGTTGCCAAAATACGGTTTTAATGCAGTTTTGAAAAATCTCAGGAGGGACAAATTTCTTAAACTTGAAACTTTAACAGAAAGTAGTTCTATGGTAGGTCTTTACAAAAAAAAAATCAAGTATGAGTCTTTATTCCTTATAATAATATTTCAGCACTGAACTTTACGTTTTTAGAATATTAAACATTTTTTCTCCACTTACCTTACAACTTAGAATGTATTGTGTTTAACAAAAAATCTAGAGAATTTAATTTTGGTGATTTTAGTTTTTATTTGGTCTTGATATCCCAGACATTACCTGAGTTATAAACATTAACGCAAAACTTGTTTTCAGCCAAAAAGCGGTTCCGAGGCAAACTAAAAATGGCCGCCAAAAAAAAAGTCTAAAAAATTTAAAAAAAAAAGACAGTTTTGGACTCCCCCAATAGTAGACAAAAACATATAAAAAAATTAGAAAAATAAAAAATGTTAAGCAACAAACTTAGTTTTTTTTTGTGATTTCTAATGTGTTTTTCAATAACCCTAAAATCTTGGATTTCCATTGTCTTTTCGTTAGTGATGTATCTCCAAACGTTTTCAAGAGATAACTAAAGTGTTTTTGTTTACTTTGGCAAATCTAGTAAAGGTAAAGCTAAGTTTCCACCGGAGGAACAAATAGCAACATTTAGCAACATTTTTGTTGCCTTGTGTTTCTTCTTGTTTGTGAGTTTAGGAACTTGAGGGCAACAAATGTAAACTTTTTGTTTCCACTGACAGAACTTTTAATGTTTCTGGTAACTGAGAGAGAGCAACTTTTTTAGTTAGTGTCTTTTTTTTATTCTGTGGTTAGTGTTTCCACCGCGGTTGATAAACATGGATCAAGATGATGAAATAGCAGCAGCAGCGGCGGCCTATATAGTGTTGTCGGCAAAAAAGAAAAAAAGAAAGCACAAATAATGGGTGAAACCAAGTCTCCGTGATAGAAGTGAATATGGTGGCATGCACCTACTCAATGCATTAAAAAAGTTGCAGTATATATTTCCACTCAGAAAACAATATGTTTCTGTTTCCTGTTGTTGCCGCATTTCTTTTAGCTACGTATCCACAAAAGCAACATAGAGTAACTTTTGTGTTTCTGTCGCGTGTTTACAAAAATGTTGCTGTAGGTTCCACTATGTTGACCATTGTTTCTGCGACAAAATTTAAAAGTTGCTCTATGTTCCGTGTTTCTGTTGGGAGCGGCAAACATCAAAGAAAAAGCGGTAACATGTGTCGACAAGTTTGAGTTGTCACGTAGGTGGAGACGGACCGCAGCGGTTGGTTGCTAGTTGCAGTTTGCGACTGAACAGATCCGGATGTACATACTTCTTTGCATACACCTAAACTATGGAAAAAATGAATACGGCCGGATTTAAGTGGACGAATGACCTAATAATACTAATTGAAAGTTATCGAAATTTAGAATGTCTTTGGAACCCAAAAGACCAAAAATACAAATGCAGAAATACAAAGAATGATGCATGGTCTAAGTTGTATGATGCTACTGGAGCTAAAGAAATGGAAGTAAAGAGAAAAATTAAAAATTTGGTTGGCCAGTTTTTTAGAGAAAGAAAAAAGTATCGAAGTTATAAAAAGTCAGGGGCTGGAACAATCTTTGTATCAAAATGGTTTGCCTATAACAACATGTTATTTCTCGCTGATAAAAACAAGGTACGTCGTTGTACTGAAAAAGGACTGAACGAAAACACAGAGGTTTTTTTGCTTAAAATAATGTAAGCTGCTGCTGCTAGGGCAATATCTTCCTCTTCGGGTGATAAATTTTTGAGTCCGAACTGCACACAAGAGAATTTTTGTTTCCTTGGTGGATACACCTTGTTTCACAAACAACGGTCAACTAAAAAATTTTTCTTTTCTTGTCGCCGCGGTGGAGACAAAATGTGTATCTATGTTGCTACTTGTTTTTGTAATTTGGAACTTTTGGCAACACACATAAACAAAAAAGTTGCTCTATATTGCTTCGGTGGATACGTGCCTTTTGAAGTTTACCGCTAAAACTGGAAACCAGCAACAATCGTAAACATGCAACAGTTGTTGCCGAAACAAGAACACTTAGGAACTTTGAAAAACTTTGGGAAACATTTTTGAGCAACAACAACAGAAACACAAAAGTTTCTTCATGTTTCTCCGGTGGAAACGTAGCTTTAGAGTTTACCGTTTTTTATAAGATTGATTTATGGTTTGGTAAAAATTTCGTTTTGTTCAATAGAATAACAAACAGGATAAACAGATAAAATTAAAAAACAAAATTAATTATGCAGTATAGGGCTGTGGCAAGGAAGTTTGTAGGTTTACTTTCTTGGGGTGTGGTGATTACTTTTAAACTACTTACATTTGGTCTATGAATATTGGTGATAAAATAAAATTTTGTATGGTTTGAATGATTGCTGGGAATAATATGTCTGCTTTTTAATTTAAAAAACAAGACATTCTAAATGTGTTACTTATTTTTTTTTTCATATTATTGTGCATATTTTTTAAAAATGAGAAATATTGATAAATGGTTTCTATCTTGTTTTAATCTTATAGTGGTTATTTTATGACGCCAAGTCGGCAAGGAAAAAACAGTACTGAGTTTTTACCATAAGAGGTGTGACCTATGGTGGCAGATTTCAAAAAGCTTTAAATAAAAAAAAGCACGGTAAAAAAAAATATATAGTTAAACTCTAATGTAGTTTCTAAAAGTAAGATTGTAGGAAAGGTTTCAAAGTACTCGTGGCGGGCGGTGATCTCAAATACATTTAAGTCGTATAACTTTCGTTTTTCATTAACCACCAAGATTTTAATTTTTTAAGATAGTCCACTTTAGAAGGCTAAAAAACACTAATTTTCAAAAAAATAGTTTTAACTGTTTTAATAAATAAAAACATATTTTTTTTTTAATTTTCATTTTTTAAAAAACATCCACGGAGCCTCAAAATGAAGCCGCTGAAAAAAGTTGTCCCACTGCGAGCAGATAATCTTCGGATCGACAAGTCTAAAACAAAAAAAACCAAATGGTTTTTTTAAAAGGCAGGTCACTACCAAGCCAATTTACCACATTTAATTAAAAATCTAAAAAAATCGCGGACGTTTAAAACAAAAAATTAAAAATAAGCCAATTTTTCTACTATTTTGGCCCCATAAAAATCGTAGTATAAATTGGCTCACAAAACATCTCGATAAACAAAACGCGACAAGGTTTTTTAAAATCGGTTCAGTGTAGTTCCGGAGATTAACAGTCTGCAGTTTAAAAAAAAAAAGTAATTTCGAGAAAAACGTGTTTAAAGTTTTTTTTATTATATATATTGGCTAGAAGCATGCCCATACTTTTACTTATTTTACAGTGTTAGATTCGAAAATATTTAAAATCGATTTTTTGAAAACTCTCAAGAGGACTGGTACCTTAACTTTAGAAGTAGAGAAACTAGAGGGGCTCAAAGAACATACAAGGGAAGAGGACGTATTTTCTGAAAACCTGAAAATTTTGACAGCAACAATGTCACATTTTATAGGCTTATAATTTAAATATTTGAAATTTATTCTCGAAACGGAGCCTAAGTCGAAGATGAGTTAGTTTTTTCTATTGAAAAAAGCAGTAGAATACCCTTAAAAATAGAAACAACAGATTTTAAATATTAACGTGAAAGTTAAAAAGTACTTGTTGCTTTTTTTTATTAAACACACGTTGTTTCTGATTTAAGAAGATAAAGGATTGTCTGCTGTGGAAGCATACGTATGGTAAGTATCTTACCTCTTCTTCCCACAACTTTTTTTAAATACCGCATTAACGGCAAGCTTATTTGGATGAAGTGGCAGTGCCCAAGGGTGATAAACTTAACGAGTGCTCGTTCCCATTTATACCCATATACATCAATTTAAATGTCAATTCGGTATTTGTGACGTAATCCGTTTGCCTGTTTGTTTTGTTTACAAAGTATAAAGTCTTAATTTTTTAAAATATTATACATTATAGTTCTAATAGTCAATGGCATATCCAAAATAGTTTTTAAAAGTTGAAAATTTAACAATTATTAATAAAATAAATCTATCTTCTGGGCAAAATGGGCAAACGAGTGACGTCCAAATATAACCTATATCTGCGGACAAATAGTAAAAATCGAGCACTCCTTGTTAAGTTTACTACCCTTGGGCAGTGCCACCACAGAAATACCAGCTGCCTGTAAGAAAAGGTCAGCAGCAGCTGTTCCCTAAGTGTTTCTAGACTGCAGGAACCTAAAGCATAAAGTGAAAATATATAAAAATAATTTTTAACTTTCCAACATGTTTCTAATATTCTTCAATTACGCTCAAAAAATTCTTCATAAAGGTGCAATTTTATGCATGATGGTGGACTATTTTTCAGCTTCCTTCGCTTGCCAAATGTCAGATCGGTTTACCTGGGAGCAGAGCTGTCTGTAATTGAATTAAAATAATTGAAAAATCGTATTCAATTACTTCTTAGTAATTGGATTACTTTAATTCAATTACTTCCCTTAAAAGGTAATTGTATTTGGACTACCAATTAAAAGGATAATGTAATAGGTATTTGATTTTCACGAATCCCAAGTAATTCAATTACCTAAAAAGAAAGATGAAAATTGAATTACTTAGAAATTAATTTAATTCCCTAATAAATAATTAGATTACTACGAAAAATTTAATCCCTTTGTTATGGAAAAACTGACAGAATTTTGGCCAGTCAGAAAGAGCATCTTGAAACACGGAAGGCCGCTTTGAATCCGGCGAATGCCACCGTTTTTATACTTTTTTTTTGTGGAAAAATCTGTTGATGTTTGGGATAGGATAAAAAGAAATTTTTATTTGAGTCATTTAATGTTGAAGTTGCCGAAAAAGCAGTTTGAATAGTGTGACGTGCGCGGATGATGCATAATAATATAAATATTTTATATGTTTAGTGTATCGTGTTTAATATATTATGTGGTAATTTAAATAGAGTAATTGCTAAAATATTTAATGACTTTTAGTTTTAATTCATAATCGAATTACTTTTAACAAACATGCTAGTAATTGGTAATCGTAATTTACTACTACTTAGAAGAGTAATTATTGGTAATTGTAATTGAATTACTTTTTAAAATTAATTGCGACAGCTCTGCCTGGGAGGCAACCGATGTTTGGTCATATATGGAATATTAACTGTTAAATGACTTAAAAAAGTATATTGATGAAATATCACACTATGGATATTTTCGCGACTTAGGTACCGTTTTTAACTACTGGTTGATAGCAGTTATTTCCCCCACCATTCTAACCGTGTTTAACCAGCCTATCCTCGCAAAAACGAAACGGTTTACGTATGTCAACTTACTACTAATGGTTTAATACACTTTTAAGTTTAAATTTAAATGTAAGGTCTTTGGAGAGTTAAGAAATAAGTCGAAAAGATAATATATAAACCAAATTTTTCATTTAATAAAATATTAGCTGTTTCCAAGTCAACTATAATAAGTAAATTTTTCCATTATGATTGTAATATAACTGTATTATTTCATCCATTTGGGAATTAACTAATAAACCAAAAAATCTGCAATCCAAATAGTTGTTAAACCATAGCAAAAAAAAACATCACAGAACCAAAACAATAGAAAAGCCGCGAATCCTCCATTATTTTAAATTTAAATTTGACATAACCATTATTAACGCTCCTCCTGACCAGTGGCGATAGCGGTAGATACTGGGTACAAAGTAATGACGTAGATACTGACGACAGAACACCTTCCCCTACGTTACCGCTTCTCGCGAAAATAAACCGGTATGTTAAGTGTCCTAACAATGTTCAACGCGGTATGTCGCCAAAATTTGATGACTAACTCTGTTCCATTCGCGCTAAAATTCTTTCTATCAATAAATGAAGAGCGCATCATCTATATTTATTACTTAAAAGGGCATACTGGGTATGATTGATTCCTTTTTTCTACGGTGGGCCGGTCTAGTAGGTTTCAGGACATTTTTCAAAGATTTTGCATGCGAAATTCTTTTAAAACATATTTTTAAAAAAATTGCGAAGGATTACATCGAATATTAATATGATCATAAAAACATAATATAACAGCGATAATCAAAAATGTTTTTAGTAAGGTAGGTTTAAATATTATTATTGAATCGAAAGTGGCTATTTATAGAGGCTTTTATGACGTAATATTTATAGGGGGGTTGCAAAGAGTGTGGCGGGGAGAAAGTAAAAAATGGTGAAATTCAGCGTGACATAGTTTTTTAACGGCTCCTAAGTCAAAATTCATGGAACTATTACGTTTCTTTGGATTTAGCCTCCTTAGAAGTTTAACAAGTATTTAAAAGGGCGGACATATCAATGATGTTGGCCTTGCACTCAAAGTTTCACCACCTTCACCCCTGTCCGCCACCCTCTTTGTATTCACGTGTCCGCTTTTTGGGATCTTGTTTAGGTATGTAAATACCTACTTACCTAATACATTTTTAAGTATATTTTTGACGACGGCCTTTACCTGAGAAAATAAGCCACTTTCACCCCTTATAGTCACCGTCTGTATCCACTAGAACTAGGGTGTCCGCCTGCGGGTGATTGTAACTATTGACATTAAATGAGCACATTTTAATGTCATATCACCGATGACGGCCAATTCTCACCTTTATTTCTGCTACTATTATTCGAAAGACGTGTGCATAACATACCACCATCTTTGGTGGCATTTAGTCCGATAGTATTGTGTATAATAACATAAAAATTGACATAGTTTTTGAAAAATTATTTTGCTTAAAAATTAAAAAAATGCAATAAAAATATTTATAAGGGTAAACAAATTTTTTTTATAATGAAATAACTCGTTTTTTCAATTATCTCAATAGCTCCTTAGGCATTATTTTTATAACAAAACATAAAAGATATTTATTTGTTTGTTTCCTCAAATCAGGCATCTTCTTAAATTTTAAAATTTTAAGACTTCGCTTTAAACTACCTACCTAAAAATGTATCCTGTAAAGATTTTTAGAGTCCAAGTAACAAAGCTTCCTCGACATTAACATTGATTTTTATTTGAAAGAATAACATTATGATCTATAATAATTTTGTAAATAATTATGCGCTTTTTTAGACATTTACCTCTCTACTTATGACTTATCATAATCATGAAAGTCCTCGCTTGCAAAAGTAAATGATAAATAAATTATTGTGTAATGTTATTTGGTTCACCCTATATAGTTAGATACAAGGCCAGACACAGCTGATCGACAAGAAGCACATGGCATGGCTGGGGATAATAGAAAGAGACAAAACATTTAGGTAGCTATTGCTGAAGTCTCTAGCAAACAATGATTTGATTATTAACTGGTCCTAATTTTTTTCTAAAATTAAACAAAAATTCAAACATTTCCGACTTGCAGAACTATTTAATTAAGCCAGATAAAAAACAGCTGGTTATGAAATAATCTTCAGAACGCTGTTTTGGTAAATTTGAATTTAAAACCTTAAGAACAACTTATTTATAACTAATTTTTAAAATAAATAGTTTTACTTATTTTATTGTTAGCTTCAATTATTTGATAATCATAGTCATGAATAATAGTATATTATTCAATAAGCATATAATGATCACTTTTATTCACGCGGATGATGTTTATCCGAGTGAATAACAGCTATTATATTACCCAGAATTCTTTTAGTCTTATTTTTAAATTAGTAATAAATAAGTCGAACAACTGCCTGACGTTTCAAAATAAAATTAACCGACACAAAGTTCTGACGATTATTTCATAGCCAGTTGTGTTTTTATCACATATTACATAGTATTGCAAATCGGACGTGTTTACATTTTTTGTTTATTAAAAAAAAATGAATTATTAAATAATAATATCATTATTCACTAGTAAATAATGGATATTATAATTATTTGGTATACTCACGTATAATAAACAAATATTAGGTTAGTCAAAGGTAGATTTGGCCGGATATTTTTTGCTTGGTTTTGAATAGTACTTGTCTTTTATAAATTTAACGAAACCTGTTTTTACAAAATCGCACTCGAGTGATTTTATGTAACAGGTTGAGTTAAATTTCCGATAACAAGTATATAGTATATTTGAAACCATGCAATAATATCCGGCTCATAATCTGAGCATCATGAAACAAACTTAATACCAAAGTATGTAATAATTAACCAACAATATAAAATACAGTCAATAACTGCTGTAACAAGTGATGACACGATTGAAAGATCCCTAAGATTATAGATTTTTTTCTAATCTAGTTACATATTCTTTTCTTGTTTTTTATCCATTTTAAATGGGATTATTTATTTATGAGTGGTACTGTCATGTATGAAGTATAGTATTCTACCAAGGAAGTTTTAAAGGTGTATGGAAACCCAATGCTATGGCCCATTCGATCAAAAAATGTCCAGCCCAGTATGAAAATAACTGTCAGAGTTGGCCCCGCCGATTCTGCGCAATAACAAAATTCCACGAAATAATTTCATATGTTGCCTACTTACACACTGATAAATCAGTGTGTAGTTAGGCAACACATTATACTTTTATGAGAGCCGGAGTACCGTTTTTGGTGCAAAGCGCGCGCGGCGCGTATGATACTATATCCGCGCTGTACCATCAACCGTCGTCGTCTCATCATTTGTCATTTTCGTTGTGGTTTGTGCCCTTTGCGCCGTATTAGTTTCGATTGTTTTGCTTTGTGTGATTATATTTTGTGGTTGCAGAAGTTTTTTGAATTGATAAAAACCTTCTTATTTTAGTGATTAGTATTTATTAAATTGTGACTATAATTTTGTGTTTATTGTTTGTTACTTATAATATCGTAACAAAATGACTAGAGGTTGTATGGTTTTTTCTTGCAAATCCAAGGGTAACATACCCGGCATTTTTTACTTTAGGTAAGTTTTTCTTATATTTAAATTAGGTGCTTCTTATGAGACGTAACGTTAGGTAACCGAATAAATAATAATATATCAAGTATGAATAATAGAAAATGAAAATTTCATAGGAAATAACAGTGAGAAAAGTAAGGCAATCTTAATTATCTTTTAGATGATTTCCACAATGTTTGTGTATTTCTGTGGATTATTAAAAGAAATAAGGTTTACATTTAGGTGCTGTTATTTCATTTGATTATTTAGTACATTCTTTTAAAGGATCAAAATTATTAATTACTAAACGAATAATTTTTAACATAATTCCGAATCAAACCTTAATTTTAAATTTTGAAGAAATTTTGATATTATTTTTAAGAAGGAGCATTTTTTGCGAATGTAATAGATGTATTTATTTATTTAAAAGAAATTATTTTACTCAAATTAAAATAATTATTTAAAATATATGTTAAAGGCAAACTTCATTAATAAACTAAATCCACTAACAAGCTGTTTTCGTTTTCTTTTAAAATTAAAAAAATATAAATTTAGTCGGGGATTTCTTTAATTTTTAGGGTAATTGTCTCGTAAATGCTTGCCTTTGACATTTGATGATTTTTATAGACCAAATTATGGTATACGGGGGCAAACTTTTATTCCCGGCCCTGCGCTGGATTACGAATTGGACTGCAAATTTTTTTTGTATTCTACAACGTTTGCTTTTCGAGATATTCATCATCAAACGTTGAAAATCAAACTAACCCCATTTTACACTATTCCTCCTTTTTGGTGCACAGAATTCAAGGTGATTTTTACACCAAATTGGTACACAATATTTCTGGTAAACACCTTTTGCTTGCCTGCAAACTTGTTTTTATATTAATTTTACATTTTTTTCCCATTTAATTGCAAACCTCCACTTTCACCCGCCGCAACGTGTAGGCAACCATGTATACACTAGCCTTTTTGTAAACAAATGTGGCTGCTGCCTTTGAACTTGAAAGTTCGCAATTTAATGGAAAAAAGGTGTAAAATAAATAAAAATACAAGGTTTTAAAAATTCCTGTTTTGATAAAATATTGTGTGCCACTTTAGTGTAACAATCAAGAATTCTGTACAAAAAGAAGGGGGAATATAGTGAAAATTAGGTTAGTTTGATTTTTAACTTTTTTAGATGATGAATATCTCGTAAACGAAACGTTGCCGAAAAAAATTTTTTTGCAGATTCGTAATCAGCGCCCCAAAAACCCCCGTATACCAAATTTGGTCAAAATCGGAGAGGAAATATAACTTTCGAGACAATTACCATTTTTAATAAAAAATTCAAAAATGTACATTTTTTAATGAATTGGCCACACTTTGTAGATATTATCTAGATATTAGATATAATTATTTTTAAAAGCTCTCATTTTATTTCTAAATCGCCAAATGTATTAAAAACAATACAAGTAATTTTAGTTACTTGGACGAATATATCGGACACAAGTGGACAGTAAATTTTAAGTATTAGAGTTTAACCGATTTAATGTCATTTAAACTTTGTTTAAAATCCTAAAAACTTCAAATAAACACATTTACTTACTTTATTTTGAGGTTATTAAGGTTTTAAGACTTCAGCAATCACCCACCACAAGGCGTGTCCAATGAACAATGGAGGGGAGAAAGCACTTGTCAAAAGTTAGTCTAAACGTCACGTCAGCTGTTTTCTAGTTTTGTTGACGGAATTGTCTCGCACAAAATATCTCAGCTGTTTAGTGTTTTGGTCAATTTCGGAGAATTTTGCATTTTCAAATATGTCCGAATTAGATGCTGCTAGTTCGAGCAACGAAGTTCCAATAGAAATTTCTGAAAATCAAGAAAAAAAGGAGGAATTTACTGAGCCTGATGCAAAAAAACGTAAGATTTCAAAGCCTAATGACGAAAAGAAACACAAATTAGAAGAAAGGCTGGGTGGCATTCTTTGCTGCGCAGTTTGCTTGGATCTTCCCAGAGCTGCCGTTTACCAGGTAAGTAAAAAAAAAATTGGAAAATTCGGGTTAACAAATTTAATTGTAACTACTCCTATTACGTAATATAGCACAAAATATATGTAGGGTCCGTTTTTCTTTGTTCTGCTGTAGCGCCTGAGCGCTGCAGACAGGGCGTTCGTATTGATTTTTTCTTGCAGCTAAAAATACGACATAGAAAGGAAATACAGGGTGTTTATAATACACGTCTGTGTTTGACCTTTAAAAACGATTCGTTTTTAAATATTTTAATAAATAAGTGCTTAGAATGCATTTTTCTGGTTATTTTATACAAATGTTACTAAATTTATCTTATACTTGATATTCATGTTCTTATAGGTAATTAGATTTGAAATAAATATATTTATTTTATATTTACATGGAAACAAACCTTTTGTATAAATTTCAAAGACCCAAAGACAATTTTATTTTTATTGTCTATGGGCCTTTGTTCCAGGCTAATGTTTCATTCTAGACTAATCATAATTATTGACTAGATTTATTTTTGTATGTTTCTATTTTCATATTGATTCATCCAAGCATTAAATGATGTTTATTAGGCAAGACAAAGGCTAGAGGTTGTATTATTGCGCATTAATTTTATTTCTTAATGTAAAAATAATTAGTTGAATGGATTTTGTAATTGACTTTGACTCTGATGTAAAACGATAACAATTTTATTCTTGTTTTGTTTATCTACTTTTTTGTTTGTCTTGGCAGTCATATTTTTATACATACTATTGACCCTTTAAAGAATAAAAAAAATCATATTTTTTTTATTTTTATCTGTAAATTAAGTGAGAAAAAAGTTTAGATTTAAGTTGTTCAAGGACTCAATATTTTAAATATAGCACTTTTTGTACTAACATTAAAAATTCTTGAAATTTATTTTAATAAATGTTTTAAATTCATGTTAGTAGTGGTATTATTCACTATAGATTTAGTTTGTATCCCACCCTCCTATATCCATCCATAAAAAAAGCAATTAATAGGTTTATCTCACAAAAAATGCAATCATTGCAGAAAAAGAACACACAGTACTTGTAGTTATAGTAGGTATGTGTGTTTAAAGAAATTCATTGCCCAATTGAATACAAAGGTAGGTTGTAATATTCAAAAACAAATAAACAAATACAAGGACAATGGATCAGTGCTTTAAAAAAAAATCTAGGACAACCATTTTGCATGCTGTTTATTTTTTGAGTAGGCAATTTTATTTTAAATAGTACCTACGTACTTTAAATGGATTATTTGTTAGATATTTTTATTTATATTTTTAAAATAGTTATGAAGATATTGATTTTTATTTTGACTATTTCAGGGTTTGAAGAGGAATGGTAAGTCATTTTGTATGTAAATTTTTCTGTATTTTTATGGTCATCATGATTATAAACAGCTTTTGAAAAAATGTGATGAATTTCTTTAACTTTTTTTTGGCAATAAATAAGGATATCTATGAAAATTTATGTTATAAAAAATACCTTTAAACGTTTGGCAAGTGGAATAAAAATTCAATATACAGGGTGTTCCAAGATTAGCACACAATATTTATAGGACACATGCTACACATAAAAATAGAACAAAGAAAGAAGCCAAAAATATGATGTGAGAAAGCTTTCTTAAGGTTTTGTTCAATATCTGTAAAACTGTTTAGGATAAATTTATAATTTAACAATGTCACATTTTTTTTTCATTTTATAGCTTTTTTAGACAAGAAATGTACTCTAGGCCAATATTAGTAAGATCCATTTTTTCAGCTTAATTTAAGTTGAAAAAAATGTAGTTATAAAACTAATGGCAATAATTCTTGAATAAAATAATTAATTCAATTCTAATTTAAAGCACTAACTAAAAACTGATAATTTTTGGTAAATGTTTGACGATTTTATCATTGGATTTGATATATAAATTTTGTTTCCTAACTAAGACTTAAATTAAGCTTATTCTATTAGATATGGTCATTTAAGTAGCACACATCCTTTCAACTAAATTACTCAAAAAGGGGCATCTTACCAATCCCGCCCCGTAGGTCGACATTAAAATTTATTGCGTAAAACGGATTAAACCCATAAATAAATATCTGACATCTCTGAATAAAAATGTTTAGACTTTAAAGTAACAAAGTTGTGACATTGCAAGCTTATGCCTAAAGAACTATATGAATTTATCTGAACAGTTTTAAAGATATTGGGCAAAATGCATCTTCAACATTATCTTTCTAGGGGCCTGTAGCTTCCTTAGGAACTATGTCTCAGGTCATGTTTATGGAAACATTTAGTCCTTTTTTTATGTGTAGATTACACCCTAAAGATATTGTGCACTAATTTCTGGTCACCCTCTGTCAACTATATTTTAAAAGTTGTAAAGTCAAAGACGTTAAAATTTTATAAAAAGGTAGCTTTTACAGTAATGGATTTTCTAGAGATTATACCCAATATTCTTACTAATATTTTAATAAAGTAGTAATTCTTACAAAGCAGTTATACACTTTATTGTTTTTTTGAGGGGCAGAGGATAGGTTAATAAATTAATGTAATTTTTAATATCCAATTTATTTCGCAGTAAGTTTTTTGGGTAAATATTTAAGTGAGCCCAAAATATATAGGTATCTAAGACTTGACCCATAACCATGTTATTTTTTAATTACATTTTTGTAAACATTTGACGTACATAGCTAATACAGGAGCTATCCAAGCAGTTGCATGTAATAAAAACAATCCCAGACCTTTATTGGTTGTAGGCAGCTACATTCAACATTGCCCCTCTATGGGTCGAACAATCCAAATGTGAGAACGGGCTCGTTTACTCATATTCAACATACATTAGCTCTAAACTTTAGAAAAGGGAACTATTGTCATCAGTCTTGCGATAGATAAAAAGTTAGGCAATAGGCATGTCAGCCTATAAGTGACTTAGATTTTTTGTTTTAATTTTATGGGATATACCAAATTCGAACCCTAAGGGTAGGAATAGAACAAGTGGGTCGCGGTGGAGGTCGCGGTGGATGCCACTAGTTAAGTCGCGGTCGATGTCGACAGCAGCACATAGCAAGGAGGTTACCTGCGCTGCTCAATCAAGCTAGGACCACTGTTAAGTGATGTAGACGGTTTTCAGTGCATCCAATAAATTTGAAAAGAAGCTGTTTAGGGGAATATTATACTATATACTATCATCTTTTGGTTGGCTCTCAAATTGCACTAAATTAAGATGGCGCTGGTGTTTTCAAGAACCGTTCTTAACCAATAACCTCGTCGTTTTAAACTTTTTTTATATATTGCTGTCAAGGTCATTGGTTCACTTCGCTACACCAGCGCCTCCTATTTTGTAATATTCTAGGGCCATTTTTTTTAGCAAAACAGCCATAAGAGACGGTGCTTCCTTATATCCCCAACCTCCATAGTTTATAGGTAGTAACTGGAGTACCCTAGCGCAGGGAATGCAGACGCCAGAATTGTTCTATGCGAATTGCTGTGAAGGGGGATAGCAACTTGGCCTTGAACGCACTAATCACAGCGAAGCATCCTTGGAGACCGCGCAGTAGGCATCCATGTAAAAACAAATTAATTTGATTTTCAATTTCAATTAATGTGTTTCTTTTACATGGATGTCGACATCGATCGCGACCGCGACCTCCATCTCCACCGCGACCCACTTGTCCTGTTTGGAACCTAAGTGGTCTCGCAGCATATGATGGATGGATATAACAAAAGAAATGCTTTTAAGCAAAACGAGCAAGAAAATGGCAATGACGAACTTGGCCAAAGACTTAAATCCAGCATCCTGTTGATATTAAAATATTTAGAAAAATGGGATTAAAGTTTTATTGATCAAAAATACTTTAATTTAACTACTTACTACCCAAAAAAAGTTCACTTTTATTTTATTTTTACACTTAAAATAATTAAATGAGAGTTTTTTTTTATAAATAAATCCAATGTAAATAACATATTACGTCTTGCTAAAATAATTGGCGCAAGTTCTACACCTAATGTTTTGCCAAAAATAAATTTATGTTATGTCTACAAAATCGTTAGGGGATTAGCATGTTTACAGTATATTATATTATGTGTTTTATCACATTGATAACAGCAGACGAGTATGGCTCATAAGTTTTGGATATTATCTTTTTAGAAACCATACAACTTGTTGAACGGAGACTAATTTGACAAAATACTCTTTAAATAAACAAAAAGTATTTATTATTACAAGCTTTTACGGAATTCTTTTAATTTTTAACAAAAATCATCGTCTACATAAAATAAGTCCCCTTATCTCCTAAGTGTTTAATTGTAATGTTGGTCGAATTTGAGTTTACAAGATAGCCATGAAGGGTAAAATAACATTTTTTGGAAAAATAATGACAAGAACTGTCACCTTTACTTACAAACTGCTTTATAAACAAAGTATCCAGACTTACAACAAAGCCGTTTTATTGAAATATAAATTCAGTATATGTATGGAGATTGTTGATTGTTTAGATTCCAATTTAAATTTGAAATTACTGTGGTTATTTCGTATAAAAGCTTCCTTTTTCTTTAAAAAAATCTAGATTGTACACAAAATATGTATAATATCTATATGATTATATACATAGTGCTACAGACTCGAAAAATGACATTGTGATCTTAGAAAACTATAAGACTTATAGAAACTCTTAATTTTTTAGAGTGGAGAAAAGTAGCATGTTCAGAAATTAAGTTAATTTTACGGTACTACTAGTCCAGGACGAATCGGCGCATGAGTACCAAAAACTATTTTACCTCAATTTTTTTATACAATCCTATTTTAATTGCCCTACTGATGATATAAATGGATGTTGCCAGGGGGCACCTGGTGCCATATTGTTTAAACCGAAATCGTTTAAACAATTGCAAGGAATTGTTATTTCCCAACCGGACAAATTGTTTTTATATTCTTTATTGAAATACAAATTAAAAAGGTCCTATGACTTTTTACGATAAAGTTAATATTTTTGGAGATATGATTTTTTAAAAGTTCAAAAAATCTCAAATTTGGGTACTTTTGACCAAATTTTTCATTTTTATACAATAACTAATAATATCCTTAATTGAGATTTGAATTTTTTTATTGTTTAATTGTTTATTAAGCGCACCCACAAGCTTAATAACTTTTGTAAAATTGATTTCAGAAAAAAAAACTTATAAATACAAATTGTAGATAATTTAATTAGTAATAACATTGCTCTCTGTAACAATTTTGATAAAGTTAATAGTTTTTAAGAAAAAGGATATATATAATGATTCAGGATCCAGAGAGGCCGATGCAGCGTATGTCAGGGAGACTGCGATACTTAAAGGTAAGGGACGCATACTTGTGAGCGCGCTTAATAAACAATTTAAAAACAGATGTAAACAATAAAAAAATTTCAAATCTCAATTTAGGATATTATTAACTATTGTATGAAAAATACAAAAATATATATTTTTTTATATTTTATTCTTTTTTTTAACTATGTTTTTCATGGGTCAAAAGTACCCAAATTTAATATTTTTTGAATTTTTAAAAATTCATATCTCCAAAAATATTAACTTTATCATAAAGTAAAAAGTCATGGGACCTTTTTTATTTGTATATCAATAAAGAATATAAAAAAAATTGTCCTGTTGGGAAATAACAATTCCTTGCAATTGTTTAAACAATATGTTGTAGACTGGTACACGCACTCGTCAATTGACCCTTACGAATTTGCAGATCCAACTAAAATACACTGGTAAAAGTTTAAAAGTTAAAAACTTAATAATGTTCAAAATATAAATCGAATTTAAAGATTTATACAAAGTAGGCAGTAATTAAAATTATTTAAAGGCCTTTAAAATTAAGATTATCCTTAAGAGTGTGATACGTTTTTAAAAGTATTTTTAGAAAGATCTACAAGTTCGTAAGGGTCTAGACGTCTGCGTCCTCTCGATATTATGCCTGGTGCATTTAATTTCTAAGTTCATGGAAGTAAACTAAGTCGACTCTTAATTAGAAATCATGATTAAAAAAAAGTGTGGTAAAAATTAATCCCATTGGCTAATTCCACTTAGTGAATTTTGTTATGCGTCTCCTATTAAGGTTAATTTATTTTTGCCCATTTCTTTCTGATGTGGTCTTTCCCAATTTAAAATAGACAAAAGATATTTTCAGATAAGTCGATCATTTGCAGACATATTTTCTTCGTCATAGAAAATTTTTCAAATATTATAGACTTTAAAATTTAACTAATGTTTTTAAAAGAATTATCATTACACTAATATTTTAATTTAAAAGATGAAAGTAATTAATAAACCTATAAAAAAAGAACTTAGCTTTTGGTAAATAAAACATATGCTATGTTTAATTGCGACAGACGGATCAAGAGTAGAAATAAATGGGAAAAGCTCTCGCTAACTTTTTTTTATAATTTAACAATTTGCCTTTCCCCACTAATTGCCTTAGCTAGCATTTTCAAGACGTTATAATAAAGAAATAATAGGCTTATGTAACGACTGTTTTTAAAGGTACAGGGTGTCCGGTTATAAATGTAACCCCCCAATAACTTTTTTATTTGACGTTTGGGAAAAATAGGTTTGGTATAAAAGTTTAATTTTTTAAAATCATGTTTTTAAAAAACTTCCTTATTCTTGTACAGGGTGTTTCAGAAAGTCTGGACGTGGTCCTACTATCTTATTTCAAATGAGTCCCCCATTTTTTATTTAAGATCTGCATTCTCCGTGAAATTTAAACATTATTGGTGTAGCATATCCTATGTCTGATTTTAATAGTTACATCACAAATTGAAAAAAACTGTAAGCTTTATCATTATCACGCGATATCGCTACGTTTGTTGATTTCATTACTTAGCCATGAAATTTGACATATCTGTCAAATAAATACATTTAGTTTAAACTTAGTTACTAACTAATCTAGTTACAACTCCTTCGCAGCTATACACACGCCTATATTCCCTTTGAGCCCTTTTTTGATTATAATTATTCTTAACATATAATTTATAAATGTCTTTTCTCTCTTGTTCAGAATAATCCATAGTTAAATAATATTTTACCAAATAATTAAAACCAATGTCAGTGTAAAAAAAGTCATTTGACGGATATGTCAAACTTCATGGATAATAGCTACCAATATAGCATGATAGCGGTAATGCTTATAGTTTTTAGTTTTTTGCATTTTGCGATGTAACCATTAAAGTCAGACATAGGGTATGCTACATAAAATATGATTCGAATTTGAAGAAGAATGCAAATCTAAAATAAAAAAAATAGGGAACTCATTTAAACTAAGAGAATAGGGCCACGTCCAGACTTTCTGAAACACCCTGTAAAGGTAAAAAGAAGTTTTAAAAAAAAATTACTTCGAACCACTAAACTTGTTTTTCTTAAACGTGAAATAATAAATGTAATTTGGGGTTACATTTATAACCGGACATCCTGTACCTCTTTGTAAGCTGCAAAATACATAATTAAAATGGTATTATTTGGGTATATAAGTAAATTTGCAAAATTAAATTGTATTCTTTTATTTTTTAATAATTGAATACTGCGTGGAAAAAGCAACGATTTATACAGACAAACATTTTAAAGGGTTTAAATAAGAAAAGATCTTTTGTGAACAATGAGTGTACTTAAAAAAAAAGTAACTTAGTAATTTGTTATTTTCACCAGTCATGGTGTTATTGTTAATAATGTGCAAACTATTACAACTCACATTGTTTTTTATAAAAACATTAACATTATCTCTGTTGTATTATTTATTATATTTTTTTTATTTTCTTTTTCAGGTAGATCAAATAATTTGCTTGTGTTTTACGGAAGAATACACGAAAATTATTTTATTCAACGTTAACAATATGTTAATAATAGATTATAAAGTCAACTGACTAATACTAAATATTATTTTTTAGGATAAACCCCGCTTTCATAAAGAACATTTTTTTTACTAAATAAATTACCATAACTTAACCTAACTTACTCTTTCTTTTTCTTGCCTTCTCATTAGTGCACCAATGGGCACCTTATGTGTGCCGGATGCTTTACTCACGTGCTGGCCGATGCCAGGCTGCGCGATGAGATGGCTACTTGCCCCAGTTGCCGAGTGGAGATATCCAAGACTTCCGCCACTCGTAACTTGGCCGTTGAAAACGCGGTGAGCGAGCTCCCGAGCGATTGTCAATTTTGTGGCAAGCAGTACCCAAGAAATTCTCTTGAGAGGCACGAGGAGCAAGAGTGCGAAGAGAGGTTTGTCAAAGTAGTTTGTAAAACTTATACTAAGGCTCTTAACCTACAACATTATACTGCTAAGTATCCCACGACGTGAATACTTCGGAAAAAAGTTTTTAGAGCACCTTAGTTTTTTTAAAATCTCCCAAATTAAAAATAAAGTCTACCATCATAAATAAATTTAAAAAACTCACCATCGCAGGTAAAGCAAAGAAACACAAAAGACAAACTTATGGGGTGACATTATAAATTTGTTAATATAAAGAATTGCTTAGTTACTTATTACTAAAACCTAAGTACCAGTTTTTAACAAACATGTATTTCTGTGTAAAATAAAAACAGTTACATACAAATTTTAACTATGGTACCAGAATAACAAAAGACCTTTGTGTGCTTTTATATCAGACTCCCAATTGGTAAGGGACTATGATCTAGACTCTAGACGGATTCGGGAATCACGTTATTATGGTGCTTTTGGTGTCTGCTGCTACTGCTATTCCAAAATTGTTCAATTTTCTCGGGAAAAAGCCTGGTGAACTGTCGAGTCCAAGTGGAATGAACCTTACATATAACCTAACATACCAAAAAAAATCAAAACAAAACTGGCAAAGTTTAAACACACTCATGTCCCCAGTACTCTTTGACAGTATAAAGGGCCTGAGGGATCAAAAAAGTTTTTACCCTATTTCTAAAAACTTTGTACTTTTTTATCTGACAAATGTTAGATGGCAAAGCATTAAACATCTTTTTGCTATCGTAAAATATGGATTTCTTTGCTAAAGCTGTTCAAGGAATTGGCAAATTAATATTAAATTTACTGCAAGTATTGATAAGTGAAGTGCCATGAATCTGTATCAAATATTTTTTGTGCATTAGACAAACATACTTCAAAATAAACACGCTTGGCACAGTAAGAATTCCTTCAGACTTGAAAAAAGGTCTGCATGAGTCTCGGGATTTAAGATTTTATAAATACCCAATTGCGCATTTCTGCGGGATAAATACAGTGGTAGGTAAATAAATTAACTAAACATGAACCGCAGAAACACATTTCATATCTTAAATGAGCGTCGGTGACAGCAAAATAAACATTTCTGGCCGTTGTAACTCCCAGCCAGCTCTCTTCGGACAGTTCTAATCGCAACACCGCACGAAGGCAATGTACATAAATTACACAGGTCCACAAAAAAAAGTGGTGTGTGCCGGGTGTCTCACTAAGATTTTCTGGCGTTTTTTTTCCGTGAACACGAATCTAAAGTCAGAATTGCTGGTCAAACAACAAAAAATCGAGAAAAGGCGTAATTTCAGATGTTAACGTTTTTTTTTTATATTTAAAACGTCAATATTTCATAAACTAAAGATACACGAAACTTTATACGACATAAACTATGTATTTTCACAAGACCTTTGAGTTATATAACCTTTTTGTCTAAATGCAATATTTTTTGAGTTATAATCAAAAAATCGAATGTTCAGAATTTTTTCTAGGTGGGAAAAATTTTAAGATATATTTTTAATTTGATTTTTGCAAATTTTAGGTGATTGGAATTTAAATAAATAAAATAAATGATTTATAACAAAAAAAAAAAAAACAAAAGTAACATTAATTTAAAAAAAAAACCTATTTTGGACTGAAATTTTTTGTCAAAATTATATTTTCGTTTATATCTCCTTTATTATTTATCTTATCAAAAATGTTTATATAACTTTTTATATAGAGAATGAATCTATTTTTTGTTTTATGAAATTTTTTGTATCTCTTATAGTTTATATAGTCATAGTCCAAACATTCCGTGGTAGCAGGTTTCTGTCGGTAAATGTATCGTATCGGATTTTTGGGTTTTTCTCGATTTTTTGCTGTTTGACCCCCAATTTTGACTTCAGATTCGAGGTCACCGGTAAAAAATACGCCAGAAAATCTTAGCTCGACATCCAGCACACACCACTTTTTTTTGTGGATCTGTGTTATTAATGTGGCTGTTAAACCTTAACTTAATATCTATATTCAACCCCAAGAATATGTTCTCATCTATGTTATTAATGACCTTTCCATCCATGGAGATTTTTCATCTAAATTACATTTGAAATTCACAATACTAGTCTCGGAGGTATTTAAAGAAAACAAATTCGCGAAAACACAACATTTTTAATGTTAATTTAGTCGGCACTCATCATCTCACTCAGATTAATGAAATTCTTATTATGCCAATAAAAACTTTTCCACCCCTAATCTCTGAAGATGGAATTGTCTCTACCTCCAAAGGTAAAGCCGAACTATTTGCCAAACAATTTGCTGCCAATTCTACGCTTGATCCTCCTATTAATCTTCCTCTTTCAACAGTTGTCCCTGTTTCTCATAAAATGTCCGATATAATTTTTAAAGTCAAACAGATCAAGCGTATTCTTTCTTCTCTTAATACTAAAAAATCGTCTGGGCTGGATGGCATACCAGCAATCGTCTTAAAAAAATGTGCTCCCGAGCTTGCACCCATCTTAACTCGCCTCTTTCGAATCTCTTACGACACGGGCATTTTCCCGGAGAGTTGGAAAGATGCACGTGTGCAGCCTGTTCCCAAAAAAGGATCTAAGTCTCCCTTCTAACTATAGACCTATATCTCTTCTTTCAGTTGTTTGCAAGGTAATGGAAAAATTCATTAATTCCCAAATCTTAAAGTATCTGGAAAAACATAAGATCTTACATGATAGACAATATGGATTCCGTCACAGTAGATCCACAGCTGATCTTCTTTCCTTTGTCTCACACAACTGGAACAAGTCCCTTGAGTTTCTTGGTGAATCCCAGATCGTTGCTCTTGACATATCCAAAGCTTTCGATCAGGTCTGGCATGATGGGCTTCTTAACAAACTTCCTTCTTACGGTCTTCCACCTAAGCTTTGCTCTTTGCTTTCCAGTTTCCTTTCTAATCGACGTATATCAGTTAGTGTAGATGGTCATTCCTCCAGCTTCTACCAAATTAATGCTGGTGTGCCCCAGGGCTCAGTGCTGGCACCCACGCTGTTTCTTCTACACATTAACGATCTTCTCTCTTCCACAATCAATCCCATTCATAGTTTTGCTGACGATAGTACCCTCCACTCTAGTATTCAATTTCTTAAGCCACCGTGTAATTCTGATTTTGAAAACAAGCGCAGGTCAATGCAGATATCTCTTTCACAAGACCTCAAACTTATCTTGGATTGGGGCGCCAAAAATCGTGTTCAGTTTAATGCCTCAAAAACACAGTCATGTTCGCTGTCGCGAAAAAAGTCTGCGAATGCTCATCCCTTACATATGAGCGGCCAAGTTCTGCAGAACAAAGAGTCGTTTAATCTAGTCGGCGTTACTTTTGAGAATAACCTCAACTGGCACAAACACATTTCATCCATAGCTTCGGCAGCTTCAAAAAAGATTGGATTCCTCTTTCGAGCCAGAAAATATTTCTCTTCTTCCAATCTGTACACTCTGTATGTATCCCAAATCAGACCCTCTTTGGAATATTGTTCTCATGTCTGGGGAATGGCGGCCCCTACAACACTTAGCATTCTGGACTCCATTCAAAAAAGAGCTGTTCGCCTTATTAATGATCCAACGCTCACAGAAAGGCTTCCTCTTCTTGCCCATCGTCGAGCTGTAGGGGATCTGTCGCTCTTCTATAGGTATTTTCACGGCTTCTGCTCAGAGGAATTGGCAAGTATTATTCCTTCTCTGGCAGCTCCCAACAGAGCAATACGAAGTGCAACTTTTATGCATCCTTTTACAGTTCAGTTAGAGAGGCCCCGAACTTCCCGCTTTCTTCGTTCCTTTATTCCTAGAGTGTCAAGACTATGGAACCTGCTGCCCGCAGAAGTTTTTCCTTCTCCTCCCAATCTCCAAAAATTTAAGTCCCGTGTGAACAAACTCCCTCTCACCACACTGAAGACACCCACGGTACCTTAGTACTTAGGCATCAGCCTTTGTGGACTGTCCCAAGATAAAAAAAAAAGACATGAATCCGACAAAGCAGTGTGGAACATACTTACAATTAAGAAATTTGGTGTATACCTGGAATTGACTCTAAGATCTATAAAAAAAAAAAAAACACAAATATACAAAAATAGAATAGATATTTTATTCAAATGACAATTTTAGTCTGGAATGACTAAATCTATAACATCATATATTCATTAATATTATCATATGGAAGCTTTAAAGGTGCTCTACACTTCTTATTTTAAACTTTTCTCTGAAGTCCTAAGGTTATTTACCCGTAATGTTATTTTTCTAAACCACTCACGGCCGAGTGATGATCGCGTTGCTATATTTAGCAGTGGACTTAGCAATTGTTAAAAATTAACAACGGTTTAGAATGTTTAATAATGTCAGATTTTGACAGGTTGCCTACTAAAATCATTGAATAACACTGACAATGACGTTTTATTAAAGATTCTAAACCGTTGTTAACTTTTAACAATTGCTAAGTCCATTGCTAAATTTAACAACGCGATCATCGATCGGCCGTCAACCTTCTAAACTGCTGGACACACGAAGTGCATAACGTAATTTTTTGGGGTATTTTTAAGGTTCGATATTTTGAAAACGGTAAACGATATTTAAATTTTATTTATCGATGTTAGCTTCCCAACCAACTATACAGTTTATTACTTTGGAATATAACATAAAAAGGTATAACAATGGAAAACTTTAACAAATAGACTATATAGCTTTGATAAAAGAAATATAAATTTCGTTAGTTTTTTACAATTTACTGCCTCATTTTTATAAATTTTCAAATTAATTTAGAATATTTTTTTATATGTAAAAACAGTGATAATTTTTTAATTTTTTTAATTCTTATTGGTAGATTATTGTATATTTTTATTCCGTTATGGAGTATTGATCTCATTCGAAAATTATTTTTTATTTGAATAGTTTCTAATAAATCTGTTTGTCTAGTATTATGCCCATGCATCAAACTAATATTTTTAAGTATGATATTTTTATTTTTTCTATTTTAATTTCAGGGAATGAATGAATATACATGTTTTTAATTTATATATATGATTTATATCAAAAGTTTACATTTTGTACAAATTAATTCCTGGTTCAAGATATGGTAATTTATGAATACATTTAATAATGCATTTTGAAGTCTTTTTAAAGGTGTTAATATTTTTGAGTTTGCTGAAATACTGAAATTAAATATTGTAATTTTGAGTGTACCAAACTATAATAAATACTTTTAAGCAGACTCTTTTACCGAAACGGTTTTTTTGTATTGATTATACTAACCTTGGCTTGGATTAAAGAAATTGTACGGTGCAAAGACTGCATTTTTTACTAATTTTTAAGAGGTTATTGTACAAAACGCAGTTTTTTAAATCCACTTGAATAACTTTTAGATACAAAAAAAAATGATTATGCGTTTTTAGAAATTCCTCTTTTATTGAGATATACAGGTGCTATATTCGAAAATATTGACATGGTACACAAATTCCTAAGGGTTATATTGGAATTTTTTAATTGTATTAGTCAGGTCATAGTAAACTTTAAACGTTTCCTAAAATTTTATTATGTTGCAGCAACTCTTTGAAAACAGTAAGTCATTAACATGAGATTTAATTTTGATTTTTATCGATTTATTTTAATCAGACTTTTTTGCTATACGGTGTTGCCGGTTCTGTTAAAAAGCAATTGGCGCAACATTTAATGTTTATATTTTAGATGTTTTGTAAATCCACTTGACGTTTTATTTTTTAGGATTATTATAAGCAAATTCTATATTTAATACTGGTACTAGTGGTACCCATTGGAATTTAATTGTAAGTTAAATCGCAATTTCAAAAAAGGAGTCATTTGCATATGTTTTGTCTTTAAATAAAATATAGTGTTGCCGATATGCAACAACGGCAAGGAGTTATATTGTTATAAAAAGGGCCTACTTCCATTTATTAATCGCAATTTCAAAAACGACTATAAGTTTCTGCTCCTGATATGCAAAAATATCATATTGTCGGTAATCTAAAATACGCAAAAACGGTTATAAAAAAGAAGGCCATAAAATATCATATGGAAACTGGTAATTGTTTAAAAGGCCATTTTTTCTTGTTTGACATTTTAATGTTTCGTTTTGCTTTTTTATATTTTAATTGTTTGTTATTTTATTTATTTTTCTTAAATAATAATAAAAATAGATAAAATAACAAACAATTAAGGGTAAATATCACGAATTAATATATAAAAAAACAAAACGGAA
The DNA here is from genome assembly GCA_019359885.1 of Listronotus oregonensis. Classification (NCBI taxonomy): domain Eukaryota; kingdom Metazoa; phylum Arthropoda; class Insecta; order Coleoptera; family Curculionidae; genus Listronotus; species Listronotus oregonensis. Next base: position 37,929 of record JAHBCN010002407.1, on the reverse strand, counting down.
CATTAAAATGTCAACCAAGAAAAAAATGTCCAAATAAACAAGTACCAGTTTCCATAGGGTCCATGGCCTTCTTTTTTTTTTATTTTCATATTTTAGATTACCGACAATATGATATTTTAATAGGAGAGAAACTTATAGTCGTTTTTGCGTAATAATGGAAGTAGGTCCTTTTTTATAATTCTTCTTTGTTGCATATCATGTGCACTATATTTTATTTAAACAAAACATATTTAAGGTACTCCTTCTTTTTAAAATTGCGATTAACTTAAGATAAATGTGGGTGTAGTATATTAAAATGTTAAGTAGAACCTAAAAATATAACAATATACACAAATATAAAAAATAAAAAAGTTGCTTTTTAACAGAGACGGCAACACTGTATAGCTTAAAATATTTCTAGACGATAAAGCGTGTTCTCTTATGTAAGTGACTTACTGTTTTCAAAGAGCTGCTGCCTAATTCATCGGAAACGTTTAAGGTACTATGACCCGTACAATTAAAAAATTCCAATAAAACCCTACCACTAGTACCAGTCACCATTTTATAGGCGTTATAATACTAGAATTTGCTTATTATAATCATTCAGTTCTAAAAAGTCAAGTGGATTTAAAAAACACTCAATATTCTTAAACATTAGTTTTAATGCTTTGTGCCGCCAATTTCTTTAAAAGTGAGGTTAGGGTGGAATACAAAAAACCGTTTCGGTAAAAGAGTCTAATTAAGGTAAATCAAGTAACGAAATCAAAATAAATTACGTTGTAATAAAATTTCTCTAGCTCTGAATGTTCAATGCAAAAAAATATGCAAAATCATAACATTTTAGGAATAAAACCAAATGTAAACTTTTTCACACACCTGTATGTTGTAATTGTGTTTTTTCTTGATGGGGGCATTAGAGATAATAAAAAAAATTGCCCCAATGAGTTTGATTTGGGCTGTCACTAGTAAATTAGGAATTTCTTTGTTCCTTCAACTCAATATTTTCGAATATACCCTGTATATCCCAAGAAAAGAGGAATTTCAAAAAACGCAGGAAATTGCTTTTTGTATTTAATTGAAGATTATTCTAGTGTATATAGGAATTTATGAAACTGCGTTTTGTAAAAAATTACCTTGGATAAAATTTTGTAAAAAATGCAGTGTATTAGTTTACACCCTGTACAAACCTTTTCTGGTCACAACTGACCATCCATCAGCCAAAGATATAATCTACACACCCTGGGCAAGTTAACATCGAAAACCGCATTTTAATATCGTTTACCGTTTTCAAAATATCGAACCTTAACATTACCCCAAAAAATTACGTTATGCACTTCGAGTGTCCAGCAGTTTAGTTGAATTCAAATATATGTATTTTTTAATTAGAATCGCTGGCTGTAAGTATAGCCGAATCGGATGCCCATGGAGAGGTCCAGAACATGAGCGTCAGGAACATGAGAACCAGTGCGCACATCCACACCGTTCTGGCGCTGAAGTTATGGAGTCGCTCTTGGCTATGGATCAACAACTCGCTGGAGAAAAGATGCTGTATGAGAATATTTTTGACTTACTGGCTTATGAGAAAATAACTTTTAATGGTATGTTATTTAAGTATTAAATTTTTTTTTAACAAAAAGTATGTTGTTGCAATATATTGGCGAGTTAAAAACAGCCAGAGAAATCTTAGGGTTTTATTTTTTATTGTGCGTTTATTTTCTGAGAAAACATTTTAGTGGTCCACTTTATTGCTTATTTTGGTTCTATGTAAAATTTTAGGTTTATTTTACATAAAAAATGCGGCGTTTTTGGAATCAATACCTAAAAAATAGATATTTCCTATTTTTTACCAAACATATAGGGTTAATAATTTAAATATTTCCACTTCTAGATCTTAGTTTTTAATTGTGTATGTGAATTTCTTGTTTAAACGGAAGTGTTAAAATTAGCAAAATGATTAAACATTGGGATTGAAAAATGCCACTATTTTTTTTCTGCCTTAAACAGTATAACGACTAAATTTTACGTAAAAAAATTTTATCTTCTTCGGATCACCCTGTATACGTTGTATTATCCAAAAATATTGCGTAATAGGAAGTAAAATCGATTAGCGCAGCAGAAACACCAAGTTTATTGAATATTTTCCAAAATATGTGTTATAAATATGTTTAAATTCACCCTTTAAATTTTTATCTCCAGTCATTTTCGGGTGTATAGTGTAGTCAAATATTTTTTAATTTGCTATTTACAGATATTCAGTTAAAACCATATCGTACCGACGAATTTGTACACCGTCTCTTCTACGAATCCTCAAGATTTTCAGCCTTTAACAATCAATGGGTAGTTAAAGCTAGAATAAATAATTGTCAGAAAGATCCCACTCAAAGTTCTGAACGTGATATGACATATCAAGTAAGTATTACAAAAACAATAACTATGTTTATGTCGAAAGTTTAAAGCTGGTTGAAGTGGCGATTAAAAATGTTTTAAGAAGAGAGTAACTTACGATTTTTTAAACTACCCTGATTCTTTACCCTATCTAAGTAGCATCTCAAATAAATTTTTAACACCCTTTCCTGTAAGTTTATGGTCTGTTTCCCTTATACATGAATTAAAATTTCAAGAGGAGAAATAACAAATCAGCTTATGATGCAAGGCTTTATATAAATTTGATATATTAATTTCTGTCTTTTAGATAGAATAAGTAAACAACCTTTTTTTACAATGGGCCTTATACTTAAACACAAAAGCACTGAATTTTCTTATAAACCTGGTTTTAGGAATAATTTACTAACTGCATAAATATTTAGCTTACTTGCAGTCTGTTTGGGTCTATACCTATATTTTAAGTTTTTATTTTAATTATTTTTACTATCAAACATTTAAAAAAGAAAAAGAGCATACACGTTTGCTTTTTGTGTTCGTTCCGCCACATTAAGAGAGGAGAGGGTTCTTTAATATTTTCAGGAGATTAAGCGGTTTTTATTTATACACTTACAGTGTGTACTTTTATTCATTAGTGGAAGAGCAAATGTCACTACTGTGGGTTTTTTTTTTAATTAGAGAGCCACTACACATTATTATTAACGCCTGCGGTTGCGAGAGTTATCGCAACAAGAATCAATATGATTATACGTTTTATTTTATTTTAGATAATTCTGAAGTCCAAATCCCCCACTCCCTTAAGCCTGAACTATATAGTTCTTAGGGGTCCAGTGGGAGATATTAAGGTGAAACCAAGGATTCACGAGTTTGATTTTACAGAACAAAATAATGAAACTCCTTATGTTTCATTACCACTACCTGACACCACGGAATGTAATAGATTGTTAGCGGCTAAAACGATAAATTTCAGGTAAAAAATTAGACAAAAGAAAATAATACACTTTGTTACGTTATAGTAGTTCTCTTCTGCAAACTTTTTTTCGTAATATCGTTTTAGTTATTTTTAATGATAAAAACCTTTCTATAAAGATAAATTCTAAGTAAATAAATTTTTAAAATGTAAGGATTATTGCTTGTATAGATTTTTAAAGATCCTTACTACATTTTCGTGACATTTGATTTTTCTTGTAAGAGAGAAGTACTGTCATCGCAAAACAATTGCACCTCGACATTTTTATAGATATTTTAGGTTTCCTAGATTAATGAAAATTTTGTTTTTTAATTTTCGTTAAAAAAAAAAATAATAACCTGCCATGATTCTCAAGTATAGGGATGGTAATATTTTCTACGCAGATTGGGCTTGTACTGACCTAAAACCTTAATATTTATTTGACTCTTTATATAGAGTAATAAAAAAATTAATATATATTCTTTGCAATATAACTTTCGAACAACTTTAACAAGAAAGATTAAATTTTGCTACATATTGAGCTTGTACCTGTCTCAAAATTAAATGTTTATTGAGACAATTATGTACAAGGTGAAAAATATGATAATTTACCACTTCCTTTTATTGAACCATGGAAAATAATCGATTTATGCCGACTTTAAAACGTAACATTAGCTTGGCTTTCCGTGCACAGAGAAAACATTTTAAAAACTTAAATTTCGAAGTGCTTTGCTATATCGTGTGGTATTTCAAAATAGTAAGAGTTGACTATCACACTATGCATTTTGCAAATTGGTTAATATAATAATTGTTTCATAGATATCATTTATAAAAGGCTGTAAACAACCATCTAAAAAAAGGGATTAAGAAAAGAGTACTAGGTATCACCAATAATTAAAAAATTAAATTTTAAAACCTTTTATTTTGAATGTAATTAAAAATGTATTTAGAATTTTATTATGAAAAGTCAGTCACGCATTTTTCTAGAAAATTTTGTCAGTGAATGTTAGTTGATGAAAAGCAGCTGGTATTAAAGACCGCGCTAAAACCAAGTTGACAGTTGACGTCCAACAATATTACTCACGTCAGACAAGCTCGTGCACTTGGTTGTCCGCAGAGCTGTCGCAATTACTTTTAAAAAGTAATTAAATTACAATTACCAATTACTCTTCTAAGAAGTAGTAAATAACGATTACCAATTGCTAGCATGTTTATTAAAAGTAATTCAATTATCAATTAAAACTAAAAGTAATTGAAGATTTTAGGAATTACTCTATTTAAATTACCACCTTTATTTCAATTCTCTTTTACTAATTCAATTACCGTAATGTTATTTAACTACCGTTTTGTCATTAAATTCCCGTTATATATTCAATTACTCTTCATTCTCTCAATTACATTTGGAAACTAAATTACTCTAGAAATATTTGAATGACTATGACACCAGTAACCAGTACCTGTAATAATAAAATAACACCTATCTTTGTTTGGATAATAAAAGAAAATAAACAACAAAAGAATAGGCATACTAAATCGGAACAAAGGCGGCCTTCGCCGGATTCTCAGCGGCCCGCTGTGTTTCAAGATGCTCTTTCTGGCTGGCCAAAATTCCGTTAGTTTTTTCATAAAGAAAGGCAATTAAATTTTTCGTAGTAATTCAATTATTTATTGGGTAATTAATTTCTAAGTAATTAAATTACTTGGGATTCGTGAAAATCAAATACCAATTACGATTACATTATCCTATTAATTAATAATCCAAATACAATTACCTTTTCCAGAAAGTAATTGAATTAAAGTTATCCAATTACTGAGAAGTAATTGAATACGATTTTTTAATTATTTTAATTCAATTACCGATAGCTCTAGTTGTCCATATATTTTTCCACAAAAAAAAATGTTAGAGTTTAGGTAATCTTACAAATACACTTATGGACAGAAATATCAAATAATCTTGAAAATAAAAGAAATGCAGTTGTAATTAAATCGCTGTTATTGATTCAAAAATGTGTAAGACTCCGTGGGGTTTATTAGTAACACAACTATGAAATTGTCCTTTTTTAACATTTCACATTTTACCATGTTTGATGATAATAAAAGTGGTATTATAAATATGTTTGGTACAGCCGGTTAGCCTTTGGTTTTATGGCAAATTTCAAGATTACTCAATATTTTTGTCCGAGTGTATAAATCCCGTTCTTTCCAGAAAAGTGGTAAGAATTTCAGCTAGTTCCTTTTCTTTATTGATCTTAATTTTATGTATCTTATAATTTTAAAAATCTTTGTTTTAATATTAATATTGTTTATTTTTTCAGGTTAATAATGTTTTTAGCATCAAAGTAAGAAGTCTCAATCAACACATCACATTTTGCTGATGCCTGCTATTAACTTTCGAAAATATCTGAATAAATTCTCGTGCTATATTACTAAATCCTAGGGATTTTTTAACGATATATTTTTTTTTTAATCAAAGATCTCAGACTTTTAGGTTTAAGTTTTTGCCCTCTAGTTCTTGCTTTGCGTAAAGTTAAAAGAATGTGTATTTTATATAAAGGTATGACTATGTTAAGGTATTTTGCATTACCTTAATTTTATTCTTTTTTATCTTTACGTATAGTACACTTACTGTAGGATGTTAATATTTTAAGTACTTTATATTACCAATCTTTTGTTGACCAAAAGTATTTATTTAAACATAGCATATATATTTTTACGTTTGTTATACTTTCTATAGTAAATATGAAGAACATATTTACAATAATTTATTTATCGTAACAATATTTTTATTTTTTTGACTTTAAGTAGGTTTAAAAGTTTTATGATTCATCATCAGTGATTATAAGATTCTTACTCTAGTGCTTCTATTTTAAGGGGATGGTGTTCAGAAGTTCTTTTTAGGTCTAAATAAAGATATCTATTTAAAAACTATAGTCGTTTTATTTTCTTTTTAAGGCCTTAAAGTTTAAAACATTAAAATCTGGTTGCCATACATCTATTACACCTTTTTCACCTCCTGTTAGAAGAAGGTTTGTCTGAAAAAAAAATATTATGAAAGTATCATCTATTTTATTAGTGCAAAATGAAATAGCGCAAGAGCCATAAATTATTAAACATGTTTTATATAAAGGTTTTAGTAAATCACTCTTAAGGAGTAAGTTCTTTTAACAGAGAATCAATCAAAACAGAAATTAAAAGCTATTTTGCTTTAACTTACATAATTTAGGATCTACAGTTAGTCAAAGTGTTAATACATTTTTTGAAAAAGGTGGAATTTAAGTGTAAGTATTTAAATAAATATTTCATAATTGGCTATAAAGTACAAAAAGAAAAATGCACAGAGATTTACTAAAAATTTTCTATAAAAAATGTATCTTTAAAAGCCAAGTAATCATTTTGTTAAAATAAAAGGATTACATTTTGATATTAAAGAAAAAATGTAAAATTAATCCCTTACATCATTCCGGTAATTATTTTAACCAATATTGTTATAAACAATCCTCGTAGACTATAGGTTATACTTACATTTTCATTCAACCAACTTGCCCGTACTCTCTGTGTATTCTCACTGAATTGAAAAGTTGGGGATATTTCTTTGTTTAAAATTTGAATACTGCGAAGTGTCTTTCCTTCATTTGCATTTGATCCAGCCAAAATAAATAGAGAATTTTTCACTGCGTGCGGTTTGTCTAGATAGATATATTCAGTCTTTTTCTAAAAAGAAATAAATACAGTGACTGGCATAATAATTGTCTATCCATATGGGAAACTTTTTTATTTCTTATTCTCAAAAAAATGTAAACCACCTTTATTTTTAAAGTAAGAGAAAAAAATCTTTGAAAAACTCCCATTTAAAAATTGTAAATAAAACTTACTTTTCTAACTTATCCCATATATCAACTAGATTAAAGAAAAAACAAAATCTCCTGTTGTTAAAAATTTTATTGATGAAAAGACATTAAAATTTTGTTATTCATAAAGCATATAAATTTATCTAGATTAAAACGAAAGTAAAATTATGCTTCTTTTTGGATTATTAAAATTAGGCAAAAATTTGAATGTGCTTTTAGTTAAATATTTCAATATTTAACTATAAAATTAAACCTGTGAATTATAATGATGAAGGTCATCAGTTCTCCAAAAGTTAATTCCAAACTAGTGGGGGACTGTATACAGGCCCTGGAAAAAGTCGGCTTGGCAAACAAACTTACGGTAGCCTGGGTACCAGGCCAGGAGGGCCACCCAGGTAACGAAGAGGCCGACGACCTAGCCAAAAAAGGATCAGCCATGGAAATGATAGGCCCTGAGCCATTCTGTGGAATCTGGGCTGGCCTCTTTAAAGCATCTATTAAGAGCTGGGTAGACAGACAGTTTCAAAGCTGCTGGGTACAAACACCAGGACAACGACAGGCAAAGCAGTTCATTAAGACCTGCTCGGCCAAGTTTACCTCGGACCTACTGAGCCACAGTCGTAAGGTCGTAAGGATAGGGTAGGTCAACTAACAGGACATTGCAAACTCAACAAGCACCTGGAAAGAATAGGCCTGGTGGAGGATAGCCTGTATAGGTTCTGCCAGGACGCTGAAGAAAAAGCCGCACATGTGTGGTGCCACTGCGAAGCACTATGTAGGCTTAGGTTTACTAGGCTTGGTGAGGAAAAGCCAAAACCGACATATGGAGTGGCCAGTGTCAAGACTTTGAAGTCTAGTTAAGAAGACGGGCCTGGACAAGGTACTCTAAAGAACGATAGGAGAAACCACAATAAATCTGGTAAGGTTGCAGTGGTAGAGGTCATTTTTGCCATCTCCACTCAAATAATCTAATAATCAAATCTATAATTATGGCATTAGAAAAAAGTCGATAAAAATTTTTTTAACCTGTTTTAGGATCAAACTGCAAAACGAAAACATTTTTAATGTTTTCAATTTGTGTGCAGCTTAATCCTAAAATAGGTTCTTAAGCTTTTATCGACTTTTTTCCAATCGCCATAGTTTTAATTAACAGGTTTAATTTTATTTTTAAATATTGTAATTAAAACATAAAAACACATTTTAATTTATGAAGGGCAAAGACATATTTGATAAGACAAAAACGATTTGGAACATTTATCTAAAAGCACTAAGGAAGACGTCAAAAAAGATTTTTTTATCACAGGAAATTTTATTTGACCTAGTTCCTATATGGGGTAAGTTGGGTAAGTTAGAAAAGTAAGTTTTATTTACAATTTTTAAATAGGCAGTTCCGCTTTTAAATTACGACAATTTTTATTCTAAACCACGTTTTCAAATAATAATTTAAAGAGCAACAAAATCGAAAACACATTTTACTGCTATTGGTAGCATAAGTAGACCGCCCTAGTAATTAATTCCGCAATTACAATTTTTAGTCATATATTCCATGGAAATAAGGGTAATTTTAAAAAATAATGATATAAAAATATTAAAATTGCATATTTATGCCCTTTAGTACAAGGATAATATAGCACAAAGTTGTCCTGGAGACTGATAAGGGTTTTTTAGGTACTAAAAATCCCATTTTCCTGTAACACCTTATATAAACACAGGAATCGTCTTTTTTACTGTTTTATTAAAAATAAATCAGGTTAACAGTAGGATGTAACTATGAACAGCGTTCAAATTACAACCTAATTTTGCCGCCTTTGATGGAAATGTGAAAAAGGACCGGCCTTTTTTTAATACAAGATAGAAAAAAATGCAAAATGGATAAGTTCTAAACTTTTTTGACCCATCATATTGGTCATCGGAAGGGAAAAAACCAAGGTAATTTGTGTTGATAAATTATTAAACTAAAATAATTCTAACTCTATGTAATTCTATAAACTAAAAACATATTTGTTAAGTGCCTAACAGTATATATTTCAGTATAACGCTTTGTATCTTCAAAATAAAACTCTTGAGACATGTTCAAATAAGCTTTTTATATTTTTTTAAATGTAAAAATCACCTTTTAAAATCTTTGAACTACTTTCTTTAAAGACATTGTCTATTTAAGGTATTGATATTTTATCTTTTTTTTTAATTTTATATCTCCCATAACCCTTAAATTAGTTTAACTATTTCCATAAAAATACACAGGCCCACAAAATAAAAATAAGTAGTGTGTGCTGGGTGTCAAACTAGGATTTTCTGAGTTATTTTTTTTTCGCTGAACACGAATCTGAAGTTAAAACTGGGGGTCAAACAGCAAAAAACCGAGAAAACTCAAAAAAATCGACACAGTACATTTACTGGCAAAAACCTGCTACCACGGAATGTTTGAACTATGACTATCCATATAAGCTATAAGAGATACAAAAAATTTTATAGAACAAAAAAAAGAGAGCTTTTTAAATTGTTTAAAAAAAGATATATGAACATTTTTAACAAGATAAAGAAGATTTAAACAAAAATGTAACTTTGAAAAAAAATTTTAGTCCAAAGTAGGATTTTTTTTTATTTATGTAATTTTTGGGTTTTTCTTTTATAATAAATCATTTATTTTATTTATTTAAATCCCAAATTACTTAAAATTGGCAGAAAAAATCCAAATATATATAAAAAAATATTTTAAATAAAAAATCTTGAAAATTCGGTTTTTTGATTAAAAAACAATCAAACACAAAACATTCCGCAGACCATAGCTAGTTATAAACAACATTTCAAACTATAGCCCTGCTTTCCGCATTTAAGGTATTTATGCAAAAAGGTATTTTAAATAGAAAATTGTTATAGTTCAATTTTTGAACTGTAACAACTCCACCCTTTCTCCCTTTCAAAAGAAATGAAATTTCTTTTGAAAACAACAAAATCTTTGCAAAAATTTCAAACAAACCAACATATAATGTTAATCATCCTCACTCGGATTGGCTTCAAATCCTCCGTATGCCAATAACCAATTGACGCACCATTTAAACTCGTAGGTACAATATCCTACTTTTGTTACAAACCCTAAACGGTCCTCTAAACCATTCTGCAAATTCCCCACAGCAAAATAATTTGCAGTAATATCATGACTGTGACATACAACCCTATGGACTTCTCGATCTCTTGCATCCTGGAAAGTTTTGTTTACATAACTCATCGACCAAAAGGAACACACACTTCCTTAATCAACTGGACCAAATCCCAGTCAAGAAGTATACCTTTCTAGCCAGTTACTCATCCGCAACACCCCACCCAAAAACCAGGCCTTCTCTTGCAGAAGCAAAAAGTTGTACCATGTTTCAAGTTCTTAAATTGGGTTTTTCCTGAAAGGAAAGCTTCTGGAATAAACGAAGAATCCTTCTCTTTGATATTTCCAAAGCAGCTGCAGAGAGACTCTTCCTTAATGAGTCTACATTATCAGACTCTACAATACCACGAGCTTTAAGCTCCCAAAACAAGATCCTCCTTACTCAATCTATCAACATCAAGTTTTCAGAACTTTACTAAACTGCCAACAGAAAATCAAAATTTCAGTAAAGTGCACTAATTTCTAAAAAAAAATTGATCCGAGGCTTGTATCAATTTAATACTCTCTTTTATATAGTAATTATTTATTAACCCAACAAAACCCGATGTTGACAAATTAGAATAAAAACTTTAAAACCTTACTAAATAGTCAACAGAAAATCAAAATTTCAGTAAGGTGCACCACCCTAAAGAAATTGACCTTATGATCTTATTTATTTAATAAAGTAATAAACAATTCAGACTATGCATGGGAATGTCAAATCAGGAAAATTGTATGTCAAAATTAGAAAAATAAGTTTTTCGTTCCTTTATCCCTAGAGTGTCAAGACTATGGAGCCTGCTGCCCGCGGAAGTTTTTCCTTCTCCTCCCAATCTCCAAAAATTTAAGTCCCGTTTGAACAAACTCCCTCTCACCACACTGAAGACACCCACGGTACGTTAGTACTTAGGCATCAGCCTTCGTGGACTGTCCCAAGATAAAAAAAAAACAAAGATATCAGTATGCTGCGGTTACGACAAAATTTTAAAGTGGTATGCAAAAATTTTGTTACAAGTAAAATAAATACCAAAATTGAAAGTACACTATTAAAATCAGTAAAAACAATCTAACTCAAACTAACAGTTACGTAACATCATTACAACAAATTCCAAGTTTCAAGAAAATTTAGTAAAATTTAAATAACCACCGAAATTTAGAAAGTAAAAATCAATAATATACCCTACTGTTATTGATTCTTGACAGCTTTAAGCCAAAATACAGTCAACATGACCCTTTCTGACAAAAATTGACAAACTTGTCCCTTCAAGAATTTGTGGCCCCACGTTGGGCGCCAATTTATTACGGGAAATTTTATAAACGCCAATTTTTTACAAGGAAATTTTATAAGCAAATTTATTACAAGTAAAATTGCCCCACGTTCGGCGCCAATTTATTACGGGAAATTTTATAAACGCCAATTTTTTACAAGGAAATTTTATAACAAATTTACTTGTAATAAACTCGAAAAATATTGCATTTACACAAAAAGGTTATACAACTTAAATTAAAGGTATTTCAAAAATACATTGTTTATGTCACATAAAGTTTCATGTATCTTTTATAGCTTTTAAGATATTGACATTTTAAATTTTAGAAAAAAATCGTTAATATCCTAAATTACTCTTGATTATTTGCTGTTTGACCCCCAATTTTGACTTTAGATTCATGTTCAGCGGAAAAAAATACTCCAGAAATTTCTAGTCCGACACCCAGCACACACACCACTTTTTTTTATGGGCCTGTGATATTTTCAGAAATAAGCACTTAAAATCTATTCTCTATGAATCAAATACCTTTATTTGTTGGGCAACATCCGCCCTTCTAAAATGTTTATATGGCTCAGCACCCTCAGTTTGCCATAGCTGTAAGTCAACAGTTGATGTAATACAACTTATTTTCCATTGTCCATTTTCATAAAACCATTGCAAATTTTCCACTAAAGCTTCTGTGTTCAGGCATTCTTGTAAAGCATTATCTTCACATGATTCTGAGAGATCATAAATATTTATTAAGCCATCTGTTGACCCAGATAATAGTCTGTTACTATTATCTGGATTAAATTTTACCTATAAATGATTTTACATTCATCTACAATAATTCAACAATATTTCAGTAAGTATTATAAAATTAAAAGGGAACTTTACTAAACAAATAAATAATACAGAAACAACCTGTAATAGCAGTGCACTATAAAATGAAATTACTTTTACGGTAGGAAAAATTAATTTATCAAAAAAATAGCATACTCCAGGAATTTTAGTTCCGCACTGACTAAGCATAAAATTTTAAAACTTGCGAATATCATTGTTAAGTACATAATACTTATAGCCTAATTAAGCTGATATTCCCAAGAAAAATGTTCCAAAAGGTGTCTAATCGGCCGATACGCAGGGCCAACGATTCGTCGGCTTGAGTATTGCCAATGAATCGTAATAATTTTGTCGTTTCTCGGTACTTCGGCTTCGGCTAAATCTTAAGCTTTTTAAAGGCCGAAGCCAGGTGAATGGGCAAAGGTGCTATTTACAGTATAAATTAAAATATTTTTGCTTTGTTTTATTTTCGATTCATATCCCGTTTTATGGATTTGGAAAAATCATTGCTATAAGAGGCTCCTGTAATAACTGAAAAGGTAATTAAATTAAATCTTGGTAAGTGGTCTTCAGTTTAGAAACTTGTAATTAGAAAGCATTGGTTCATTTTCTTTTTTCGAACCATAGGAGCAGCAGAAGTAGTAAGCCCAAAAATCGCGGCTGCGAACTTTTACCGACATTCACGCCAGATCTGTGTGGCGAAGAATATGGCCCTCTACACTCGCAATGTTCACGATTACATTCATTGTTTTCTTTTGTCGGGGGACAAAAAACCGACATCGCGAACGAAGCTAAACCATCCACATTCACGTTTCTTGGTTTTTGCAGGCTTCCTCGCTGCAAGTGTAGAGGACCATTATTCTTCGCGCAAATATCTGGCGTGAATCTTGGCCAAAGTTCGCGGGGAGTGTAGAGCCGATATTATTAGTATACAGAAAACCAATAGTGGGGTATTATATTAAAACAAACAGTATAGAATCATACCGCAGTAAAACAAAAAACAAAACTTAATAATTTTACACTAGAGTCCCGCTAATCCGAACTAATTGGGACCGAACCCTGTTCGGATAAGCAAAAATTCGTATTAGGCGGAATTTTGTCACATACTGCCATATTATTGTCTTTTTGAGGCATATTGATGCGTGTGTAAAATATTAAAGGTCAGACGCTAAATATACCTATATTATGTAACAATTGATGGTGTTAAGATTTAGTGCATTGTGTCAGAAGATCACTGACTTTTAATTGTGCTAGTCAATAATTTGTAAGTGTCTAACAAATGAATAAATAATTAATAGATTTTGTTAGTAAACGTACGACGTTACTTGAAAAAACTTGTTTTTCTATACTTTTCCTAGCTCTAAAATTTTATATTTTTTTTTTGTCCCGAACCTGTTTGAATTAGGCGGATTTTCGGATTAGCGGGACTCTAGTGTAGTTGCAACTTATAAACAATAACCACTAAAGAAACCAATATCCATATTTAATCGAAAAATAACAGAGCACAAACCAAATCAAATTTAAAAAAAAATCCATACAATTTACTCTAAGTTATTTGAGACTTACCTGTGTTATATCATCTGTATGTGACTCCCAGTAAGCTCCTAACAATTTTGTATTTCTTACATCCCAAAAGAGAATAAATGCTTCACCCTCTGTTAAATCTGTACCTGCTGCTAACAGACGGTTGCAAGGTGATATATCAAATGAACTGAGAGGTTTGACAGAACTTGTTTCATTCAAAGTTGTATCTGAAAATTATAGTGTCGTTAATATGACAGTTATTAACATAATAATGTGAATAATAATAATACAACTAGTAGCAACCTGGGATTTTAGGAAACGGTGATTCCAGATCAGAGAGATTACATCAGTTGATTGTAGAATTTGATCCAAATATCCGATTTCATATTACCTTTTTGAATGCAGTTATAATTTAAAATGTATCAAGCCAATATAATCTCACTTGTATGTTAAAAATTAAACACTTTTTAAACTTCGGCTGGTTAAAAAAATTTAAATTCTTAATTGGGTCAATTCTATTAATTGAAGTGGTCCAAAAAAAAATAAACTGGTAGCTTCACAATTTTTTCAAAAAATGAAACCTCATGTTGTTTCCCCTATATCTCGAGACTTAAAAACCATTTTTTAAAAATTTTTAACTCAAGCAGTTTATTGATGGTGGTCATTTTGGTTTTTATACATAGGTCAAATTTTACGATTGTAAGGGTTTACCAAAACATTCATAACTTTAAAACGGTAATTGTCTCGAAACCCTATTTACACTATTCCTCCTTCTTTTTGCACAGAATTCTTGATTTTTACACCAAATTGGTACACAATATTTCACAAACACCTTTTAAAAACTTGTTTTTATATTAATTTTACATTTTTTTCCCATTTAATTGCAAACCTCCACTTTCACCCGCCGCAACGTGTAGGCAACCATGTATACACTAGCCTTTTTGTAAACAAATGTGGCTGCTGCCTTTGAACTTGAAAGTTCGCAATTTAATGGAAAAAAGGTGTAAAATAAATAAAAATACAAGGTTTTAAAAGGTGTTTATAAAATATTGTGTGCCACTTTAGTGTAACAATCAAGAATTCTGTACAAAAAGAAGGGGGAATATAGTGAAAATTAGGTTAGTTTGATTTTTAACTTTGATGATGAATATCTCGTAAACGAAACGTTGCCGAATTTTTTTTTTTGCAGATTCGTAATCAGCGCCCCAAAAAACCCCCGTATACCAAATTTGGTCAAAATCGGAGAGGAGGCAACTTTCGAGACAATTATTACCTTTAAAACTATTTTTCTTAGGAAGATGAAACAAAAACCTTGTTTATTATTTTGTAAAGAGAAAAAAGGTCCAGTAGTCATCAGTTTATTTACCTACCTCTATTATTTTTATGTGAAAAGTACAGATGTAAAATCCAACGAAATTTTACTTTTTGTATTTTTTTTTTCAAGTAGTAGAGTTAAAGACAGTCTGATTCCTTTTTTTATTTGTTATATGTCTGTTGGTAGTATAACCAGAAATAATATTAACTTTAATATAACAATTCTTTAATTTTTATTAATATTCAAAAAATCACTTTTTTGAAAAATCCTTAATTATGAGTTTGAATAACTCTAATGGGGTTGAAAATAAAAATTTGAAACTTACACAGATTACAATTCCTTTGTATTTGTTTCTAGAAAAATTATTTTGTATTATAAAGACGAGGGGACGGTCCGAGAGGTGCATCGAGTTATGGGATCTCACTTCGCGTGCTTATAGTTTGGGTAGGTACCAACCAAACGCCAAAATTGTAGGTGCCAACTCGGCTTCGTTTTCGAAAAATTGCCAGTCAAAGATGGGAGGGAGGACGCTTAGGTACCAAATAGTTTGTGCGTTGACACAATGAGACTAGTACCTAACGGTATGAATATCTGACTTGCGTCCCGACGGTTCGTGGTTTAAGTCCTGTCAAAGATGCTTTTTTTGTTTTAAATTTTTGTTTGAATTTATAACTTATCATTATAAATTGCAAGAAATTAAAAAATAAATTTTACGCGCCTTTATTGATTAAAACTTAGGAATTGAATGTCATTTTTTTTTTATTTTTCCAAATCTCTTTACATTTTTTTCAATTATATCAAATAAAATAAATTAACCGAAATTTATACTTTGGCATCCACTAATGAAATATTTCGTGAAAATACTCACAAACGATACTTTATCGAAATTTCTCGACCGCTCTTACCGCTTAACGACTAAAGTGACCCTGGTTTATACATGAGTTTTTATAATGATTATCATCTGTCAGAGTGTACTCGTGAAAATAAATTGGTTGCTTGAAGAAATATTTAATTAATAAAACATATTTTTAAATCCTATATTCTTTGGTAATTCTTTAAATTATTCCTTGCCCCATCAAAAGAGAAATAAAAAAATTTAAAAAAATACCAACAAACGATCAAAAAAAAGATAGAAAAAAATAAATTACAGTTAATGTATTCAGAATAATTGAAAAATTGCAAGAGATCTGAAAAAAAATGACATTTAATTCGTAAGTTATAATCAATACAGGAGCGTAATTTATTTCTTCATTTCTTGCAATTTTTTATTGATAAGTTATAAATTTAAATAAAATTTAAAACAAAAAAAAGCACATCTGCGACGGGACCGAACCACGAACCGATATTCATGCAGTTAGCTTATCGTCTTGACGTACGAACTATTCGGTACATAAGCATCCTCCCATCTTGGACTAGCGACTTCTCGAAAACGAAACCCAGTTGGCACGTACAATTTTGGGGTTTGGTTGGTACCTACCCACACTATAAGCACGCTAAGTGGGAGCCCATAACTCGATGCACCACTCGGACCGTCCCCTTGTGAGAAAAAAGTTATAACACCTTAAATATTACGAAAAATCAGTTAAGAGTGATCTTTTTTGGCATATTAAAATGCAGCTAGTGGTTTCATATTGCTCTTTCGTACTTTATTTAATACATTATTATACTTTATGTCATTTGACCAATTTTGTAAAACAATTCATCTGCTGGTTTCATATTAGGCCAACCTTGGGAACATGTCTGAACATGAAACTATCCTTTTCTTGAAAGTATTAGACAATGTTATGGTTTCAATAACACTAAAATCTTGGACTTCTATTGTCTTTATTTGTTAATTGATACACAACGTTTCGGTTATTGATGTATCTCCAACCGTTTTCAAGTCATAACTCAGTTATTTAGTTACTAGAGTCTCTCTTGAAAACGGTTGAAAATACATCATCAACCAAAACGTGTATCAATCAACAAATAAAGACAATGGAAGTCCAAGATTTTAGTGTTATTGATGAAAATATTTTGTTAAAACCTGCCGAATGTTTGACAGACATGAATCCAAGGCTGGTGTAACATGAAATCAGCAGATTAATTGTTACACCAATGATATAATATATATATATATATATATATATATATATATATATATATATATATATATATATATATATATATATATATATATATATATATATATATATATATATATATATATATATATATATATATATATATATATATATATATATATATATATATATATATATATATATATAAATTTATATATATTTTTGGTTACACAAAATATGTTTTAACAACCTAATGCATAATAGCATAATTAATTAAGTATGGAAGCACAATAGAAACCTCTAGCAGAATTTTGGGTGTGCCAAAAAATACCGATCTAAACTGATATTTTTTTCTTAAAATATATACATATATAAATCTGTAGTTTATTTAAATTTCAGTTTTTTAGCCCAACCTCATGAGAGGTATTTAAAGTCAAAATTAATGATTTAAAATAGAATGTTCATAAATATTAAAGGGTTGTTATAGTACAATTAATATTACTTGTGGGTATACTATCAAATAAAAAAAATTGGTCTTTTTTTTACTCTTCTTCTACATGGAAAAAAAAATACAAAAAGTTAAATTTCGCGGGATTCTACATTCAATTCAGTTTGTGCAGTGATTTTCACATAAAAAAAAGAGATAGGTAAACAAAAAACTGGAACCTTTAATTTCCTTGCAAAATAATAAACTAGGTTCCTATGTTCCATCATTCTAAGACAAATAATGTTCGTATTTGTATATTTTAGATAATAATATATTTGTTTCTTTGATTTATGACGTCTAATTTGTTGTATATGTATGAATGCTTTACCCACTAATTTTTTTTTTAATGTAATTTTGAATGACAATAATAATCTTATTTATTAATTTTTATTTTATTTATATAAATAAAAATTTATTATTGTAAATTATAATTTTGTTGCATTGTATTATACTTAATGTAAAATTAGCCAAGGTGCTAAATAAAGATTTATATAAATAATTTTAAAATTATGAATCTTTTTGTAAACTCTTACGATCGCAAACTTTAGCGTGTACATCAACTACTTCGGTTTAAAATTAAAAAAAAATGTTTTTAAGTCTTGTGGTATAAGGAAAATACCTGAAAAGTTTCATTATTTTAAAAATGGTCAAGCAACCAACCTTGGATCATTTTAATGGAATGGCACAATTATATATTTAATGTGTCTGTCTATTATACATACAATTCTGATAACTTTATGACATTATTAGGGAGTCTAATGATGAGGATATTCTTGTTTCTTTTTATTTTTTGATAGGATAATACTAATAATAATATTAACTTCAAATTATAAGTTACAACACAAAATGAAATGAGCTTCATAAAAACAATAAAAACTTCAAATAAGAACAAAGGTTCTACTTTCATTAATATTTTTTTCATAATTTATTCTTCTTTTTCTCATTTCTTGTTGTCATTCATTAAATACCTTTAAGTTTTGTAAAAAATTTGCAATAAATCACATCATACAACAAAAATATGTTTAATTCATTCAGTTTCTAAATGATAGGTTACTAAAACCATTTTACTGACGTTAAGCATAGTCATATTGAATAACACTCATGGCAAATAATAGTGGTTTCCTTAAAATTTAGATTTCAGAAGAGCTTAAGTACTTATTAACATTTGGCCCTAATATTGTAATAAAGATATTTTAATTGTGATCAGGGTTTAAATTAAAGAAAGTTTTTATTTACACAGTCCACATATGCAAATAAAATAGTAAAGGAAATTTTACACAGCGAGTCTTTGCTTCAATTTATTGTTACAAGAAATTGCAATATTATATTTAACCAATATTTTGAAAATGCAGTGCATTTAACATGGACAAATTTAGGCTCAATAAGTTGTAACAATATTCACCAATGACGTCAATTTTATGAATAACAAATTTAAAAAAATATTGTTTTTTACAATAAAAAAAATCAGAAAAACACAAATGTAACATTAGTAGTTCATAAACAAAATATCACGGCAAATCATCGGCAGAAAAAGCAATAACTTTAAATGACCCTGAAGTTTCGAACGTTCGTTGAACGGTAGGGCCGACCGTAATAACAGGCCTGAAATTAAATGTCGCGTCGCATCCAAGATATTACCATCGACGAACTAAACAGAAGACAAAAATTTAAATGAAAATATTTTTAATATTTTATTGTGGAAACAAAAAACTATGTTTGTATTATGATGTCTTTATTTGTTGTCTGTTATTTTCTAAACATGTATAAAATATGTGTAATAAAGAAGACAAATACAATAATTAGGAGTACTGTGACTTAGCCAACAAAAAAAAGTTTTTTCTTAACAAAACTACCTCTTTCTAAAATAAAATTTAAAAGATATAAATACACTTTACATTTATAATCCGAATTTAACCTTTACATACAAAAAATCCTTAAAATATGACAATTGTTTTTTTTCGAAACCAAAAAAAATAGTACGTTTTTTTAAAAGAATATTAAAGGTATATACCCTTTCCATCTTAAGACCAAATATTGCCCCTTTAAATTTCCGGAAACAACCCCAATTTAACCGTTATATAATGAAAATCTGTAAACAATGCCAAAAAAATATATTTTTTTAAAAACAAAGAAAAAGTACCTTTTTTTTAACGGAATATAAAAGATATATACCCTTTCCATCTAAAGACCAAATATTGTCCCTTTAAGTTTCCCGGAAGAAACCCAATTTAACCCTTGGATAAAGAAAATCTGTTAATATTGACAAAAAAATATATTTTTTTTAAAACAAAAAGAAAAACTACCATTTTTTTAAAACGGAATATAAAACATCTAAAGACCAAATATTGTCCCTTTAAGTTTCCCGGAACAACCCCAATTTAACCCTTAGATAAAGAAAATCTGTTAACAATGCCAAAAAAATATATTTTTTTAAAAACAAAGAAAAAGTACCTTTTTTTTAAACGGAATATAAAAGATATATACTCTTTACATCTTAAGACCAAATATTGCCCCTTTAAGTTTCCCGGAACAACCCCAATTTAAACCTTAGATAAAGAAAATCTGTTAACAATGACAAAAAAACATTTTTTTAAAAAACAAAAAAAAAACTACCATTTTTTTTTAACGGAATATGAAAGATATATACCCTTTTTATCTAAAGACCAAATATTGTCCCCTTAAGTTTCCCGGAACAACCCCAATTTAACCCTTAGATAAAGAAAATCTGTTAACAATGACAAAAAAATATTTTTTTAAAAAACAAAGAAAAACTACCATTTTTTTAACAGAATATGAAAGATATATACCCTTTCCATCTAAAGACCAAATATTGTCCCCTTAAGTTTCCCGGAACAACCCCAATTTAACCATTAGATAAAGAAAATCTGTTAACAATGACAAAAAAACATTTTTAAAAACAAAGAAAAACTACCATTTTTTTTTAAACGGAATACAACAAATAAAGACATCATAAAACAAACATAGTTTTTTGTTTACACAATAAAGTATTAAAAATATTTTCATTTAAATTTTTGTCTTCTGTTTAGTTCGTCGATGGTAATATCTTGGATGCGACGCGACATTTAATTTCAGGCCTGTTATTACGGTCGGCCCTACCGTTCAACGAACGTTCGAAACTTCAGGGTCATAACTTTAAAATGTTTAGTTGGGCAGAAGTTGGTAAAACCAGTTTGACATATGTCATCTATTAACCAAAACTGCATCAATAAATTAGTACAAGTTCTATTAGCTCCAATTTATTGCAATAATATAATGTTACAATTAAAAATATTGTTTTGCAAAATACAAAATGTAACAATTTATTGGCCAATAAGTTAAGATAAAAATATGCTTGTAAAGCAAGCATAAGACTTTACGGTGACAATATAAAAAGCAATATAGGTGCTCTGGAAAAAGTATTCCCCAAGGCATTTACATTTAATTTTTAAAATAACCACGAACATTTTGTAATTTGTTTTGATCCTTTTTTGTTTGAATTTTTTTCCAATCATTAAAGATAAAAAAAATTAGAGGGACAAAAAATAACAAACACTGCTATCTTAATTACTAATATTGTATATTACTTATTATTTGTACAATATATAAGTTAAAAACTTTGCTATGGTCAAGCAGTAAACTGCTGAAAAAAAAATCAGAAGTGGCTTGAAATAAAAATATGACTTCTCAAACCTATCATCTGACGCAAGCTAAATTACACCTTACAAACTTATTTCAAATTAAGCAAAAATAAAATTTGCTATGAAGGTGTAATTACAATTGATTAAATTTTAAAAAATCTGAGGGTTTTATGTATGTGTTATAAAACAAAGATTAGTTTCCTATTCTGGTCATGTTTATTAGTTTATCTTTTAATAGGAGTAACTTAGTTTTCCATTAATTTTATATTTTAACTAGTGGAAAGATTTTAAATTCAGATTATAAGTAAATATTATTAGTATATTATTTACTACTTTTTCTTTAGGTTTAAATCTAACTTATGTTACCTGCAAAAGTAATTGCCGAATTCTTGGATTCCCGGAGATCCCACAATTTGATTGTTCCATCACTTGAACCAGTATATAACAACATATTGCTTTCGGGGCTAAATTTACAATCAATTAGTTTATTGCTATGCTCTTTAAATTTTGTTATTTTCACAATCTGACTTTGGTTTAGACTAAAGACATCACACGAGTTATCTGAAAGGGCGGCAGCAATATAAGGATTTGTCTCACTGAAATTAAATTAAAATGATGTCAAGGCTTAGCAAAAATATTTTTAAATAATAAAAAAAAATGCTTTACCTTGTAGCTGATATATAAAGAATATAGTTAGGCCCCAGTGATTTACTACCAACATGAGGGCAAAGTGAAAACAAATCGTTTATTTCATTAACATCACAAGTATCGCAGTCGCTGTTTTCTGAACAGCTACTGCCTTCCCGAAAGTCCATTTCTTTTGTACGAGTTAAATACACTTAATATAAAAATTATTTAATTTTTTCGTCACTTAGCTTTTTGCAGAGGCAGAAATCATAAATTAAAGGGGCACCACAAGACACGAAAGAAAAGGCACAAACATCATCAGTACCCGCCAACCGGCCCAATGCGGTTACATCAAGGTTACATGCTAATATATTGTGAGGTTATGTTTTATTATCCATTTGTTTTTGACAGAAGAAACTACAGCTGTCTGGCAGTTACCTAGCAGCAACAGCAACAACGCCTAAACTATGAAGGGTAGAGAGAAGGAGACATAACTCATATGGGAGACGAATTGAAAAAGTGTCCAGCTGTAAGCAGTAAATGGCGCCAGCATAGGCAAAGAGTATGGTATATACATGAAATTGGCAGTTGTTGACAAATTAAAGTTTGCCGAGTTAGGAAATTAAGTAAATATAAAGGTATGTCAAACAATCATGGGCAAAGTTTGTGCCATAAAACATTGTTCTAATCGACGAAAATTAAAGATGAAAAATAATTTTTTATGATGAAATGAAGTGATTTTTTTCTACTTATAAAATGGAACGGTAGTTCTTTCGTCCCTGTTTATTTCTCTATCCTATTTTAATAACATTTGACGCTCTTTTTGAAATTTACCCTGTTGCTACTGAAGCGTCACCCTAATTTAACGCATTTTGACCTTCGAATATACACTAACCTGGAGGGATAAGGCAAAGCACTGAAAACGTGGTCGCATTAGAAAGAGAAAGCAACAGTCATACCATTGTCATACATTCATGGCCGTTGCTACTCTTTCTCACAGTGTACCTAATTCGCCGATTATTTGAATCGATGAATCAGGTACACTGTGAGAGAGGGATAGCAACGGCGATGACTGTTGCTTTCTCTTTCTAATGCGACTACGTTTTCAGAATTTTGCCTTATCCCTCTAGGTTAGTATATGCTCGAAGGCCATAATTGACTGTCCCTTAAAATACGGGACGCTTGGAAACCTTGTTCGGAACTGTAGGCATTGCCTTGATTCATTGATTTTATCATTTACGCAGTGTTGCCGTTTAGGGCAACAAGTCTCCAAAATGACGACTTTTTGTCTATGAGAATGGCGGCAATTTTCAATAGAAACATTATTTTTGGCCAAATTTTTGGCGACTTTTTACAGGTGAATAAATTAAATACACACGTTGTATACAATACGTAGGAAAAACAACATCACATAAAACAACGCTTTTTTAAAAAGGAATAATTTATATAAAAATAAACAGGAAAAAACTAAATCAGGTTCAGATTCAGACAGTCAATCATATTTTTTTAATTTTTAAGTTTTTTTTGTTTTAAATTTATTCTTTGTGTAACTAAAATAAAGTTTATTAAGCTTGTTCTACAAAAGCATTTCAGTATTGACATTTTTTTAACCCCAATATCTCAAAAAAACTGTGGCGACAAAGTGGCGACTTTTCATACTGATCGATGGCGACTTTTTGCTTTGTTACTCTGGCAACACGGCATTTACGTTTTAAGGGTTATGATTTTATTTATCTAATGTTTTGGTATTGGAGAAATTCATGAATTATCTAATTAATTACTTAAATATTTAATAAAATATAAGAAAACTGTATTACGTATTTTGCTATTACTAACGTGGAGATTTTAAGGTGATCTATTTTAATAACTTAAAACTAAATATGTCAACTTCTGCTTTAGCATCTTTAACTGCTACTTATACTGATTCTGAGGGTGAAGAGGAAGAACATGGTGAAAATAATGTTGACAAATCTCCAAGTGATTCCAAATCCCCTAGCGGAAGCCATTCCGATAACAAAAGTACAGCCTCCTCAAGACCAGAAAGTCCAGGCAGTAATCCCAGTATATCTGCTAATCGAACCGTAGCTAAGTTAGTGTCATATCATGATGATACTATTGCATCGGATGAGGATGGAGAAGTAGAAGATAGTGCACCACAGGCCATTTTAATAAATGATAATGAAAAATCACAGGAATCTGGTAATGTAAGTAAACAACATTATGCTGATACTAATTATTAAAGATTTGTATATTTATGCTGATCATTTTAGTTTTATATTAATGTTATCAATTAAATAAATATTTTAAAAGCAGTTTTAAACCAGTCCGAGCAAATCCAATTGTGTAAGTGGTCCCTAATTGCATTTGGCACTAAATAATAAAAACATGAAGTACCACCCAAAAACCAATTAAAAATGTGTTGCTGTATATTTAATTTCTAATTTTATATTTCTTTAAAAAAAACTAGATAATACATTCTTAAAATATATTACTGTGGATTGAAAAAGTACAATGAGAACAAAATCAAAAGTACAACAATAAAAATTTAAAATTCAGGTGTAGTTAAGCAACCTAACTAAGGTTTACTTATTAAACACATCAAATATAATAACAATCTTTATCTAAAATAAAAAAAATTAAAAAGAAAATGGGTAAATAAGATTGTGTAGTTGAAATATCTGTAAGATTGCAATGGACTTTGTACATTTTATCACACAATTAATTATGTACATAGTACATTAAGTATCAAAAGTCTTTTTACATAAATATTTTTTCATTATTTTCTAATTTACAGGTTACCGATGAAGAACTTCTAATTCCTCCTGAGCCTCCAGGAAACTGTTCGGCTGAATTACAGGATAAAATAGCAAAATTGTATGAAAAAATGCAAACTCAACAAATGGATATGAATGCTGTGATACAGAAAAGAAAAGACTTTAGGAACCCAAGTATATATGAAAAACTGATACAATTTTGTGGATTAAATGAACTAGGTAAATTCTAATTTTTAATAAATCATTTTTATCGAACCAAGTCCATTCACCGAAGACTCATGGCTTTTTGATTTTACATTATATATTTTTATTTTATTTTTACAGTTTATAAATAAATAAAAAATAATGCTTTAAACAAAAAAGGAACATTTATGCTATAATTATGATTTGAACAAATAAAATTAATAAAATTGATTATTGGTATAGTTTACTTAATTTTAATACACAGTTTTTGCTGGATACTCTCTTCTTTGCATGTATTTGTTTAGGAATTGTAGAATAAGAGTTTTTATGATTGTTTAGTTGACTGGTGTGTTAAGCCGGGATTCAACGGCGCGTGGAGTGGCAGTTCTCGCGCCAAACTTGCCAGTTCACGCGCCGTCGGATAGGGCAGGCTTGGCGATCTTCGGTCGGCGCGGTGAGTCCCGTCATATGTCGGTAAATCAACACGATTCAAAGGAGCTCGGACGCTGGCGCGCATACGTGCATACCGCTCCAACGACGCGGCTATGCGCGTTATACTGTCAGTGCCGTAGACTACGGCCCGTAGTACTTTCACTATGAAGTGGTGTTAGAATTTTTATCCCTCCATGAAGCCGAATCAATTATTTGGAACCCACGGGATTCACACCATAAAAATAGGAATTTAATTCATGATGCCTGGATGCGAATTGAAGAGCAAATGAGTGTAAAATATTCAATAACAGAACTTAAAAAAAAGAAAGATACATTGATGGGAACCTTTCGAAAACTATTGCAGAAAGTTCTCGGTTTTTGTACAAAGAAACTCTCCACCATCTTTTTTTGTTTTCGTTTTGTTTGTCCTCTTACCATCCTGTATGTTCTTAACATAAAATAATAGGCTGCAGCAGCAACAATACGCGTCCGCTCACGATTCATTCTTTTGTACAATTAAACCAAGTCATTTAATTTTTTACCGCTGACACTGCCGACGTACAACCGCTGCGTGTCCATGTCTGAAACCGCGATCCTACATGCGCCGTGGGAACAGCCCGACCACATTTCGACGCGCCAAACTTGACACTCGACAGTCAACCCAGGATTACCATTCCACGCGCCGTTGAATCCCGGCTTTAGGCAAATTTTTTGGTTAATTGTTGCAGTATTTCTTTGGTAAGCTTAATTCTTGTATTATTAATTATATATTAGCTAGATTGTAAAATAGATTTTTAGGAAGTTTAATTTATGAAGCTTTCTTCTTTTTCTTACTTTTATATTTTAAAAGCAGACATTCTACAGAAATTAAATATAGCTTGGTGATACTCCAGAAGTGGTCAACATTACCTATATTCTGGGTGACAACGAAATCACTACCAAGCCTTTTATTTTCCTAAATGCAAACTAATTGAATTTTAGAATAGTATACTATGTTTTTTGATGCTGATTGTGGGTATACTAACATCTGCCTATCACCTCTGGTTAAACAAACAAGTGGCGTACATTTTAATATTTTAAATGGAACACTGTATATTTTTTGAGATTCGAATTCTAAAAACAAATTCTGATTAAAAAACTTCATTATAACCTCCACCCTTTTTTTTTTGGTTTTCGAGAAAATGGTGAGTAAAAATTTCCAAATGATCGCAATGATGCAGTTTTATAGAGGTAAAAAAAAATAATAATATAAAAATTAATAGATTTAATTTAAGCCTTTTTAAAGACTCCATCAGCACTTTAAATAATATTAATATAACACCAAAAATTTTAATGCAACACCTTGTATTATCCAATAAATTTAAAATATCCTGATGCCAATTTCAATCACCATTTTCTTGAAAATCAACAAAGATAGATACATTGGTAATTTGGATCTTAAAAAATATACAGGGTGTTTTATTTAAAATATAAAAATTCACGCCACCTTGGGTTAAACCAGAAGTGATGGGTACATGCTAATATACAGTATGTCCACGGAAAAGGTGTTGAAGAGAAAAAACTTTTTTAATTTTGATTTTATCGAAAAAAACTACTCTTGATAAAAAATTTTGCTACTTCTTAGAGTAAGATTGGGATAGAAACATTTAACATATTTTATACGCGGTGTTCAGAAAATTGAAAAAACTTAAAATGGTACAAGAATAAATTGCATTTATTTGAGAAGATATGGAAATAAGTTACTAGGAAAAGTTGTTTAAAATTAAAAAGTAGTCTCTAATACCAATTTTCGAAAAAATCGGCCTACTTTTATTTATTTGTGATTAAATTTATTTTAATATCAATTTAAATTTTTAATATCAATTTTATCAAATTTTTTGCTGTTAAGTAAGCATTTAAAGCTGACTTGCTGCTAATGAATTATAAAAGCGAAGTGTCAATAAAGCTTGTCACTATCAACGCCTACTAGTACAATAATGAGTTGTTAATTTGGAATTAGTTAATTAATATTAAAATAATTTTTATCACAAATTAATAAAAGTAGGCCGATTTTTTTGAAAATTGATATAAGGAACTATCTTTTACTTTTGAACAACTTTTCCTAGTAACTTATTTCCATATATTCTCAAATAAATGCACTTGACTCTTGAACCACTTAAAGTTTTTTCAATTTTCTGAATACCGCGTATAAAATTTGTTTAATGTTTTTATCCCAATCTTACTCTAAAAAGTAGCAAATTTTTTTTAAGAGTAGCTTTTTTTGATAAAATTATAAATAAAGAAGTTTTTTACTATTCAACACCTTTTCCGTGGACGTACTGGTGTGTCCACGGAAAAGGTGTTGAATAGGAAAAACTTCCTTA
Source organism: Listronotus oregonensis (assembly GCA_019359885.1). Classification (NCBI taxonomy): domain Eukaryota; kingdom Metazoa; phylum Arthropoda; class Insecta; order Coleoptera; family Curculionidae; genus Listronotus; species Listronotus oregonensis. The sequence goes on along the minus strand of JAHBCN010002407.1, from coordinate 10,136 downwards.
TTTTAAATTTTATCGAAAAAGGTTACTTGTGATAAAAATGTTTGCTACTTCTTAGAGTAAGATTGGGATAGAAACATTTAACATATTTTATACGCGGTGTTCGAAAATTGAAAAAAAGTTAAAATGGTACAAGAGTAAAGTGCATTTATTTGAGAAGATATGTAAATAAGTTACTGGAAAAAGTTGTTCAAACCTACAAGGTAGCCTCTAATACCAATTTTCGAAAAAATCGGCCCACATTTATTTATTTGTAAATAAAATTTCATTATCAATTAACTAATTCCAAATTTTTATACTAGTAGGCGTTGATAGTGACAAGCTTTATTGACACTTCGCTTTTATAATTCATTAGCAGCAGTATCGTCAGCTCTAAATGCTTACTTAACAGCAATAAATTTGATAATAAATTGATATTAAAAATTTAAATTGATATCAAAATAAATTTAATCACAAAAAAATAAAAGTAGGCCGATTTTTTCGAAAATTGGAATTAGGGACTACCTTTTAATTTTGATCAACTTTTCCTAGTAACTTATTTAAATATCTTCTCAAATAAATGCACTTTACTCTTGTACCATTTTAAGTTTTTTCAATTTTCTGAACATCGCGTATAAAATATGTTAAATGTTTCTATCCCAATCTTACTTTTAGAAGTAGCAAAATTTTTTACCAAGAGTAGCTTTTTTTGATAAAATCAAAAATAAAAAAGTTTGTTTTCTTCAACACCTTTTCCGTGGACATACTGTATATCCAAAATCGGCACCTATTCGCACAATATATTATCCTAAAACTAGAAAGTGACATATTTTATTTTAGAAAATAAAAGACTTAGTGGTAATTTCATTGTAACACCCAGTCTTAATACTAATTCCATGGGTCTCGGTTAACATCTGGATGGCATTACCCAGACGTTAATAGAGGGTGTAGTTCCGAGGTAGTAGTTATTTGTATAACGTCCTTGGTAGCACTACCGCGTTGTCTAAAAGGGGACGTAAAATACAATATCCTATAACGGCTTTACACTTGTTCGCGAATTGCGTCTGCGAATTTTGGCCGAGATTTCCGCCAGATGTATGCGCGAAAAATGCTGGCCCTCTACGTCTTGCAATACTCACGGTCACGTTCATTATTTTCCTTTACCGCGGAACAAAAAACCGACATAAAATTGGAAACGCCGCAAAGCGTGAACGCAAAGCCACAAAACCATCCACACTCGCGTTTCAGAGAATTCGCGTCGCGAGTGTAGAGCCGTCTTTTATGTTTCGGTTCTCGGATAGTGTTGACGGAACTGGAAAGAAAAATGAGAATTAAAATATAGTTTTGGTTTCAGGCACCAATTATCCTATTGGCATTTATGACCCTCAAAAATGGACTAAGGAATCCTACTATGAAGAATTAGCTAAAGTTCAAAAAGCTGAAATGGACCGACGAGAGAAGGAACGTAAGGGGAAGGTTGAGTTTGTTTCGGGAACGAAAAAATCAGAGGAAGATAATAAAAACAAAAGAAAAAGTAAATGGGACATGCCCGGTGGTGGAGCTGTCAAAGTTAACCAGCCTGGACTTGTGGCACCACCTACACTTACAACTTCTGCAACTGGAACTAAAAGTACGGTTATTTCGGCTTTTGGATCATTACCCAAGAAGCCAAAACCCTAAATTTCTTTAAAAAATATTTTTCTTTACTAAAATTGTGTATTTACAGATGAGAGTGAAAGTTGGTGAAATTAAAGAAGATTGAAGTCATATATATTCCTTCATATAATTTAGTTAGCAACTTTATTACATGATATTGTACAGATAAGTGACAAAAATATATGCCTTGTTTTTTAATTTCTTTTTTGCCTTAATATTAAAAAAAAAATACATTACAGCTTTTAAGTAGTAGTCCTTTTTAAGATACCACATTCAGTGTGATGTAGAAGAAAAAAATGATCCACTTAGATGGAGGAGAACTTATTTATAACATTTTTATATGTATTTTTGGTTTGTATGTATATAGAAGCTATGGCCAGTGGCATATATTTACTACAAAAAGTTTGTGGGGGCAAACTGTTTAATTAAAAAAATTAATAAAATAATATAGGTAAAAATTTAAATCATTTCCCATTATTATTAAAGTTGTTTCAAGAAGTGTTTGGGCTTAGGGTCTCCTGACGGCCCCAAGCATAATTGTAAGTACCGTAAGGCTAGATTTTGATTTCAACCGATGCACACAAGCGAAATTCGGGAAAAACCCGGCCATAAATCGGAAATACCAACTTCGCAATTAAGGCCTATTCTGAGTATAATTTCATTATCTAGTTACCTGGGTATAATAAACAATCACCCTTTTATTTTTAGTCTTGTAACTTGCAGAAATGGCTTTTAGTTGAAAGCTGATGTTAAAAATTGGAGACTATTTCATTGTGATTCAAAAGCGCCTGTGAAAATTAGTAATTTATATTCAGTTTTCCGGCCAAAGTGTGGGTGAAAATTTTGCTAAAGTAACTATGGAGCCCCTATTGCTGGTGGTAAGTAGAATATTAAGGAAATAATGGTTTATGTAAAATATTTCTTTACGTTTTTTTATACTTTGGTGTTCTGAAAAGTTAACAATTAATTTTTTTTTTTTAATTTCAATTTTTCACTTTTTGCATAAAGTAAAAGTATGATTTCCCGTAATTTCCCGCATTTAAATTAGCTTTAAATTATTGTTTAATAAGTCCTTTGTAAGATCCCATCTTAAGTTGCTGCGATAATTTGCGATCTTAGAAGCGAGGAAAATATTTTTTTAAAGATTTATGGTCTGGGTCCAAATTCGTATAAAATGTAGTCCCAAACGCAACGAAATAATTTTCTCCTACTAACTTAAAGAATAAATCGAATTTTTACTAAAAATAAAACATTATTTTATAGAAAATTAAATGAAACTAAAAAAAAATTGCCATATGGGTTTAAAATTCAATATGGCGACCAATTTTAAATGGCGAAATCTTATTCTAAAATATATTGTTTTAATTACGACAGACATAAGAATTAAAGAAACAGTTTCAACAATCATTCATGTAGGTTCAAAATATAAATTATAATCCAAACGGCTGTTGATAATGTAGTTTTTAGGAATTAACATTCAATTCTTCAAGCTACGGTCTCCAATTTTGGAAGATTTTCATATTAATTTGAAGTACCATTGATTGCAAAGTATAATCTGTACAAATATTATAAAGAGGAAAAGATTTGATTGTTTTGTTTGAATTGAATAGGCTCCGAAACTACTGGATCGATTTAAAAAATTCTTTTACCATTGAGAATCCTACATTATCCCGATGAACATAGGCTATTGCTAGTAATAAAATAATTAACAAAAATTACAACTTATTTTTCAGGGTCTGCAACAAAATCTGCTTTGTTTTTAAAAGAAGCCAACTTGTCAATTGTTTAAGAATTTGTCAGTCCAAGGGAGGAGAAATGGAGCAGTGTCGTTATTTGGCAGAAAAAGTGACCTCTACCATGCGAAGGTTGAACGCTTGTCAGAAGAGTCTTCAAGGTCTTATATAAATTCATCGAGAAATATGACACGAAATGGTCAGCAGCATCAAGAAATAAAACTGCATTTGAAAATAAAAATCGAGATTGGTTAAATATTGAGTTGGAGTTTTCTTCAAGTCTCAATGAAGACTGAAGCTCAACCAGCCGAAATGCAGGATACAACTTCATCGAGTAGAGGAGGCCATTTCACTGGATTTTTAGATTTGGAGTGAACGATCAAAAAAGAAGAAAAAACTGAACACGTTGCGACCAGATCAAAGCCCGGAAGAACTAACATTTGCTGCTCAAATGAAGTTTAGGTCCGAAGGTAATCTGGATGAAGCAGATGTGTTAAATAATGTTGCATTCTCAACACCAACCCGTGCATCAAAATATAAAAAATCTCTTCAAAGAATGTGAAATACCATTTGTGGACGAAGCCTTATCGCTTTTGTAGAAGCTAAATTGACTTGAAATTTCAATATAATCTAATAAGAAATTCAGCAAAAAAGCCATAGAAGTCAACTCTTTATCCTAATTATGGGTGCAGTAACTGCCGCGAAAAAAAGATGCTACCAGAAAACCTAAACATTTCTGAAGATGTAGCTGAAGTGCCTCTTCAAAGTTTGCTGGATCATGCATCTTTAGGTTATTTGAGTCCTAAAGAAGTTTTAAATTCTTTAAACCAAGAAAATTATAATAATTTACATTTAATTTTGCAAATGGGGGTGTGGCCAGAGGTTCTGGGGTGAGTCAATACAAACAGCAGTTTGTGGGAGGTCCAATATTTCAGATGCTAATATCTTGTTAACATCAATGGTGCCAATCCAGCTCATTAACGGGGACCCGAAAATCAAAGATAAGTTTGTAATCTGGGAAAATCCCAGACCTTCCTGCGAATTTATATGAACCTCTTGAGTCAATTTAGGCAAAACAACAGAGCTATCAGTGAGGAAAAGCAATATTTTGACCAACAAATTTCAGATTTTACAGCCAGCAAAGCTTGATATTCAAGGAAACGATGTATTTTAAAATACATTTTATATTTTACAATGATAGATGGCAAATTGTGTGTGTAATGCTGTAACTAAAAGTAGCAACTCAGAGATTACTATTTGTGTAATCCTAACATCCAAAGATTTTAACAATATCAAGAAGATTTTAAAACATGTCATCTTTACATGCTTGGATTCGTTTTTTTGAGTGTTTTGCCCGTCTATCTTATAAAGTGGAATTTAAGCAATGGCAAGCGCGAGGCCAGGAAAACAAAGAAAAACTTGCAAATGCCAAAAAACGAATCCAAGACTTATTTTTTTAAAGAAATGGGACTATTGGTTGATAGACCAGAAACCTGGTTTTGGAAGTACTAATGACGGCAACACTGCTCGCCCTTTTTTTGAGAATGCTGCTAAATCTTGATACAGGCATTGATCAATATTTGATATTTAGATTCAAGAGTAATTTTATTAACAATTTCTAGTGGTTTTCATATAAAAATTGATAGTTTTAAGGACTACTGTCATGAGGGCAGAAAATTTGTAGAAGTTACGCTATCCATTAATTACCGCAATATGCTAACTTCAAATCCATAAAATCTTAATGCACAAAAGTTCTGATATAATATCATATTTTATGGTTCCATTTGGGAAACTTGGCGAGGAAGCCCAGGAATCAAGAAACAAAGATATTAAAAAGATTCAAGAGAATTTCATGTGCACGGAAGTTTTCAAGAAAACAAAACATGGAGGATATATTTTGTAATCTTTAATATCTTCTGATCCTTTAATCTCCAATATGAAAAAAATCATCTGCTAAAAAGCTTAAACAGTACCTTCAAAAGTTTTTGCATTTTTTGATGAACCAACAGTTTCTGCTGATGATGATAGTGAAGATATTGATTGATTTTAATTATTAGAACGAGTTAGGCTTTATTATTATTACAAAGTTATTGTTAAGTGAGGTCCGTATATACTTTACATACTTAAATGTATTACTCTTAACATATATTTGTAAATTTATCCTGTTTTTTACACACAAAAAGTTAGTTATAAAATTAAATAGAACAAAAAAAATAAATCACCTGCTTTATTTAATTTATAATAAGCAATTTTATTAACCTCGATATATCAAAGTCTTGTCATTTTGGATTTTTATTTCAAAAATTTTCAGTCAAAAAGCGTTTATTTCAGCTCAGATTGAAGTCAGTTGAGGCCTCAACAGTGACAAAGGCAAGTCAATTTGGAAACAATGCAGGATTAGCTATCTCAATCCTACAATTCTGTTAAAATGTTACCTCTCTCTCTCTCTGTTAAGTGCCTCAATCCAACTTCAATTCGAGCCGAAATAAACATCTTAATGTGAATTTTAAACTCTTAACTGCTTAAATTGTTAAAATAATAACAGTCTAATAATAATAGCAACATTTTTCATAGAGTTTTATTTTTTTAAAGTAATTGTAGCGCTTATGTAATGCAATAAATGAACCCAAGGGGAGGGCTTTAAAAAATGTTTAAATGAACGTGTTATCTTAGTTTTAACATTTTCTTACGATTAAACATGTTTGTGATTCATATCAGCACTACTACTATTTATGGCCGGCTTTTCCCCGATTTTCGCCTGTGTGCGATGGTCAGCTCTGACATCGGTCGAAGATAGCTATATCAATGAAAGTGTATGATCAACTACAGTGCAGAGCTGATAGATTGCTACACGCTTTCCATTGTAGTTAAACATACATTTTCATTGATATAACTACATTCGACCGATGTCAGCGATGACCGTCGGTGGATCACTAAATCCAGCCAAAGTGTTGTACCAAGTAGTCAGTACGCACCGGTAATAAACCAGTTTTAAAAAATAATGTGTAAAAAATATATGAGTCCTGCTGAAACTTTTATTAAAAATAGCATGAATAGAAATAGCAGAAGTATCACATAACTGATTATTGCATGTTTTTAAAAAAATATATCACGTAAAAAAAAAGATATCTGTTAAGTAACACCTGTCAAAAATTATATCGATTAAAAATTACAAGAAATTGTTAAAAACTAATACCCGGTTGCAGAAAGCATGATTAGTACTTTGAATGTTTAACGAAATGTCAGATTTTGACAGGTTGCCTATTAAAACCAATGAATACTTTATTGACATAATGTTCTGTTAAACATTCTAAACCTTGATTATCTTTTGTGCAACCCAGGGTAAAACACAAAAAAATGTCGCACGCCTAAACCTAATAATACGTCATCAAATTTTGGCGACATACCGCGTTGAACATTGTTAGGATAGTTAACATACCGGTTTATTTTCGCGAGAAGCGGTAACGTAGGGGAAGGTGTTCTGACGTCAGTATCTACGTCATTACACTCATTACTTTGTACCCAGTATTTACCGCTATCGCCACTAGTCAGGAGGAGCGTTAATAATGGTTTTTTCAATTTAAAATAATGGAGGACTCGCGGCTTTTCTATTGTTTTGGTTCTTGTGATGTTTTTTTTGCTATTGTTTAACAAGTATTTGGATTGCAGATTTTTTAGTTTATTAGTTAATTCCGAAATGAATGAATTAGTGCAATTATATTTAAATCATAAAGGAAAAATTTACTTGTTATAGTTGACTTGGAAACAGCTAATATCTTATTAAATGAAAAATTTGGTTTATATATTATCTTTTCGACTTAATTCTTAACTCTCCAAACACCTTACATTTAAATTTAAACTTAAAAGTGCTTTGCTTTGCTTTCACTTTTTTTGGTCTCCGTCGGTGGACGTTCAACCAGCTCTCCCCTTTCCAGACACACGTTGTTATCAACGTGGCTTTCCCAGGCTTTGTACGTGGAACTTCTGGATAGTCGGGCTCTGTAGCCCCCAAAAATTCCGAACTTTTCAAAAACTTAAATTCTCAAATATTTTCTTATCGATGCAGGCACAAAAAATGGACATCCGACCAGATGACTGCTACTGGTATCGCGCATAACCGTTTTCTGTCAGTACTGCCTCTTCCTGCTGAGCGCGCAACCATCTTCCGCCATTAGGAAAATCCCTCGTGCGTGGGGCTCCCGAAAGAAACAGATATAGGAATTGTTATCGCTCACAGCGCTTGGCCCCAGAAGGGCTCCATCTTTTGGCTTGAGTTTCTTCTTGATCCCCGATGGTAAAAGCCGTTGATACAGCTCCTTCAGCCGCCTTCCCGGAAAAAACTATGTAGTTTTTTTATCGCGAGCACTCCACTGATCGGAGGTCAAATAGAAACTGAACTTAAAAGTGTATTTAGTATGTAATTTGACAAACGTAAACCGTTTCGTTTTTGCGAGGATTGGGCGGTTAAACTGGGTTAGAATGGTGAGGGACAGAACTGCTATCTATCAACAGTAGTTAAAAACGGTAAGTCGCGAAAAATCCTTCGTCTGTTTGTTATTCAGAAATATTTTACTCTTTTTCTACACACCTAGTCCTAAAATACACATTCCATAAAAGCTCTCATGTAAAAAAGGGTAAAATAGTGTATACCACAAAACACGAAAGAAAAGAAAAAACAAACCTTATAGATATCAGGACTTCCACTCAGCGCAAGGGTGGTTAATTAAGTTTACCACCTTTTTTTTACACTCAACCAGTGTATAAAAAATCCCGTTGTGCGCTGTGAATATCATAATTTTTCTTTTCCATTTCACGTGCTGATTTGTCAGCGACCAATCAACACGGTGTATATACACCCGCCAACCAATCAGCATATGGAACGACAGAGAGAAAGGTTATACATCTATTCTTCTTTCTCTCTCGTACGACAAAGCTGCCTCTAGTAGGTACATGCTCGAAGGCTACAAGAAAAAAGTTTCATTGGTTCAAAAGCATATACCTGCTAGAAGCAGTCTTGAGCCCGGCAGTGCGAACAAGAGAAAGAAAAATAGCAGTATAACCTTTCTCTTTTGCTTCACGTGCGTGATTGGTCGGCGGGAAGAGGTACGTACCCCGTCTACCAATCAGCACACAGAGCGGGGTGCATATTCCTCCCCACCGACCAATTAGGCACGTAGGGCGAGAGAGAAAGGGTATACTGCTATTCTTCTTTCTCTTTTGCACGCTTGTTCGCACTGCGGAGCGGCAAAACTGCCTCTAGTATAGGCTAAAATGTTTTGAAAGTCAGTAACCATGGAAACTTCCTAGGTGTTTTTTTTTTTATCAAAAATGGTGTTGGATTGTTTGTAAAACCTCTGTATTTTTTAAAATATATAACTGGCGCCACCATCCGTCAAAGAATATAAGTATTAAATGCCCAACTTTTAAAAGGAAACTTTATTAAAAAACAATGTTGTCAAAGTAGGCTCTTTCGTAAGTAATTTTAAGGACATACATTTTATTAACATTTCTTAAGGTGTTAAATTCTTAATTCCGAAATCAGATAAATAAATCCTTAAAAATTTTATGATATCTTCTTTTATTACCTTTATACTTACAACAAAGAATTAATTAAAATTTAGTGTAATTGTCCTTGATTATTGATCGTTCTGTTAGAAAGCAATAAAAATAAAACCAAACTGGCAACATCAAACAGGCTGATTTGAACGAGCGAGAGTTTTATAATGGCCGCCGTCAGTAGTGGTCGAATCGCGATGGATCTGCAAAATGAAACGCAAAACGGAACAGTGGACCGTTTAAAAAAACTTTATCCCTCGGTAAATGAAGAAAAGACTCCACTACCGCGCGCTTGGAGCCCTAAAGAAAAGTATGGATACATCGGGTTGTCCCAAGGAAATCTTCGTGTCCATTACAAAGGTAAGACCTTTCAAGGTTCGTTTGAATAGTTTCTCTTACGCAGCAAGTTTTTTTGCGTTGTTATTTAATTATTTGGGACTAAATGATTCGGGAAAAAGCCCATTGAATGCGTGTCAATGATTATCTTGATCTCTGGAAAGCATTCTTGCAATCAAACAAAGAAATCAGCTGATTATGACACAGGGTGAGTTGGTTCATTGTATCGGGTGCGAACAAAAATAAATATAATTTAAATTTTAAGCATATTTGGATAAATCGAAAAATCTTTAAATAGGTGACTCGTGGACAATAGCTGAAATATTGCGATTGGCTTATAACCATCACATGTTTATATTAAGGAATCCTAATTTGTTCACGTTTTTAATGTACTGTCAAAATCGGTTTGTTTTTGATTTTAGACTGCAGCGTTCATTAAAATGGAGTATTTTCTTGTGTGTAAATTTATTCTGCGCAAGCGATACCTATTTGAAATACAAAATAGGTAAAGCTTTACTGGAAAAATGTACAATAATTTGACAAAAGAGAAATGTTACTGCCTTGTGTCCTGTTATGTTAATGACTTGCTTTTCAGTTTATTTATATACAGTGTATTTTAATTCATGTTAAGATTCAGGTCAGGCTTCAGGTTCTGGAAAATTACTTATCAAGCTTTTGTTGGACATTGGTTAAAATCAGTTAAATTATTTTATAAGTTAATTAATTTATAGGTTAATTTAAAAGTAATTTTTTACTTATTGGGCCCATTGCCGATTTTAATCAAATTTTGTATGTGGGAGGTTTTTGGGACGCTGATAACGAATCTATATAAAAAATGTAAATCGAAAATAACGAATCTAAAATCATTTTTTGTCTAAA
>JAHBCN010002406.1:0-92199 GCA_019359885.1 Listronotus oregonensis | reverse complement strand
GTTAGTAAACAAATTTCCACATGGTTTTATCTATTCTTTTTTTGAGAAATTTTAAAAAAACCTGAAACATGCTTTTTTGAAAATCGGCCATATTTTTTTATAAGTGAAAATTTTTTAAATCTGTAAAAACTTTTTAAAGCAACTTTTTTTGTAAATATGGCCGAATAGTCAATTTTTATTTTCAGTTTCGGGTTTTTACATCAACTTTAGTTTTTTTATGGACGCCATTTTGGGATTTTTACGAGCCAAATAGTGCTTTTTATTCTGATTTCAACAATGTATAACATGTTATAATTTAAGTTTTTATAACTTCATTTATTTCAAAAAACTAATATTTTCTCAGTTGGCCTTGATTTCGGCGAACGTCATTTTTTTTGTAAACAAAAATATTAGTAATTGGCAAAATAGATAAGCTGAACAGATATTTTACAGAAATGGGTTTCCGAACATAGCTATAACGTTAATCCCGTGTTACAACAAAACGGGGAAAGAAAAAAAAATTTTGAAACAAGTGAAAAAAAAAAACAATGAAAAGTGGCTAAACTAATATTCATACAAAAATGAAGATGTAAAATAAGCCCCTAAAATTAAAAATATTGTCCATATTTCTCAACATATTAACGATTTTTTTAAATGGGGTTGCCCTAGGTATGGGAATTATCTATCAACATCCCTGACTGAAGATGTTGGATTTTCAAAAATGTTGGTTAAACTGCAGCATCTCTTTTTTGATTTTCTTCAAGGGAAATTTAAAAATTTGAAAACTTCCGAATTTAAACAAATTTGAAAACCAGTTTTGGAAAGTATGTTAGTTTAGGATCCCGCCTTTCAGGAATATTGTCGAAATACGTTTTCGCAGTTTTAATAACATTTCTATTGTTTTGGAAATAACGTTGCAAAATATCAAGTCTTTTTTTTAAAAAAATTAACCATTTTACAAAGTTAAAAAAATTTTAATAACGTACCCGAGCAAATGGGAAAAATTTGTTTTTTAAAAGGATGAGGTTAAAAACCCCCCCAAAACTATAACATGTTAACATTGTTGAAATAAGAAAAAAAAGCACTTTTGGTTTAAATTATGGCCCATAAAAAGTTTGATGATAATTCATCAATTTTCTTTTTTATATGGGCGCCATTACATTTTGGGGGTAACAGGGTTATTAACGTTATAGCTATGTTTGCGAACCCATTTTGTAAAATATCTGTTCAGCTTATCTTTTTTGCCAATTACTAATATTTTATTGTTTACAAAAAATGACTTTTGGGGGGGAAAAAAGGGCCCAACGGGAAAAAAAATTTGTTTTTTGAAATAAATGAGGTTATAAACTCTTAAATTAAAAATTTTAAATAAAATTGTTAAAAACAGAATAAAAAGCACTATTTGGCTGGAAAAAACCAATATGGCGTCCATAAAAAAAAATAAACTTAATGATGATTCAAAAAAAACCCCAAACGTAGAAAATAAAAATTGACTACTCGGTCATATTTCATTTTCGGGAAGAAGTTTTTACAGATTTGAAAATTTTCATTTAAAAAAAAAATTTGGCCGATTTTCAAAAAAGGATGTTTCGGGTTTTTCAAAATTTTCAAAACCTGAATAGATAAAACCACGTAGTAAACGGGATTAGCTTACTAACATAATTGCCCAAAATTTTCCCCATTTAACCGATTTTCTATCTATCGTAGTTTCCAAGATCCCCATACATTCCCCACCAATTTGGGACACACTGTATTGTTTTATTCAGACAGGGCGGAACAAATAAATTGTCGTAGCACACATTTTAGAAAAAATCGCATAAGTATTAAGCAATTATTCTGGTGGCATTTATAGACCGGACTAAAGCATTTAATTCAATAAATAGATATTTTCTTTTAGCAATAATAACAGGCTTCACTGCATTTTCCAAAATTTGCTAAGATTTTGCACAACAGGTACAACTGTATATAAGTTTTGATGCCAATTTTTTTTTTTTTTTTGTAACTGTCGTTTATTATAAATATAGATATAGAAAAAATAGACTCTTAAAATTTTAGGTTTTGCATAGTTAGTAGAAAATAACTGTTTTATACAACAATATGATTTTATATTAAGTGTATTACTTTCTGTGATAAAACGTATAGATCATTCATGCTCTAGTCATGGCTTTGTAAAGTAAATTTTTTCTGCTCCTAACTGCATTGGTGCATAATGTTTTTTCTCTCTGCCTACCAAGCAAGGTTTTAGCTCCTTCAATTATGTCTGATAGTTATAACAATACTTGAGACGGTGATCTATAAAACTGTTCACAATTAAAAAAAAGCCTGTTTTTAGCAAAAATTGTCTGACTCCGTCATCAGTGCTTTTAGGATATAAAATAAAATTTAAATTTTATTATAACACTTTTTTAAAACTGGAGACAGGCGTACGTTAATCAACGAATGTAAGAAAGACAGAGCAACAACAAATATTACCATGGGATTCTGTATTTTCTTTACTTGTATTTATTAATATAGTTTGTAGTCTAGCTTTAGTTAAAATGTTGTATTGACTTAGAGTTAATGTTACTATATGGTTCAATAAATATAATTTTTAAACATATGAGTTTTTTTTTCTAACATTATTAATAAAATAGTACTCGTTTAGCTTCATGTGTAATTGAGTTACTCTATAAAGGTTGTGGGTTTAAATCCCGCTAATGGCTTTTATTAGGTGCAATCTTTTCATGGTTTTTTATTATTTAGCATCTTTCTTAATTTCTGAAGATGTCGTGATAGTATTAACCCTTATTATAGAGGATTTTTTTAACTAATTTTTAATATTTCAAAACTATTTATCACCAATAAAGATGGGCGACTTCTTAGAATAATTAACATGTGCACATAACATCACATTACTATCGAAACGTTGAATAATTTCTATCTCTCTCCAACTTATATGGTAATTGTACACCCTTAAAACCCCGTACTGGCTATTTTGGCGCGTTATAAATATTCCTTGACCTAAAAATCATCGGAAAAACGTAGGAAACTATCTCCTTGATCTTTCCACCGAGTTTCTTCAGCTTCAATATAAAGGCCACAATAGTCGATTTACCTTCGGGTTACCGTTCTCATCGCCTATTGATGTCTCTTGGCTTGACTTTGAACAGCTGTAGCGCTCTTATGGCTTAAACTGTGCTCAAATTCCTCTTTATCAGGGTTTTTAATTTTTAATTTTGTTGAATATTTGAACCGCTTAAATTAAAAGAAGCACGCATGTTATTAATTTTTTAAACCCCCCCCAAGTATTTTAAGGCAATAATTAGTTCCCCCGAAGCATTTTTGGTTTTTTAAAATATGAAGATAACATTTTAAATGAAAGGGTTTTTCTTTTAAATTTTTTGGGCATGCGTAAAATCCTTAAATAGGTTTAGCATAGGTTTCCTAATTATTTAATTTTTAGTGAGGTCAGCGTTTTCGAAATATAAATTCCCCAGCGCGGGACGGAGATCATTAAACATATAGTCGATACCTACTAAGATTATATATTACCGCAACCAACTTTCCCTTGGTAGATCATCACTAGGTTTAGTTTGTGCAAAATAAATACAATTCTGTGGCCGACTCTAAATCTATTGCATTTTTTGTCGCATTTAAACAAAGAAATAACGAAAATATCCTCATTTGGAAAAAAAATCCCATTCTATCAAAACATTTTACAGGTGAATTAGAATTGTTACAATATCCCTTTTCCATATTTTTTTTTAAATATATTTGGACGCAAGGGGGGTCTTTGGGTTTTTTCCAAACCTAAAAAAATGGCCTTTGTGAACAACGGACAGATGCCTCTTTTAAAGACTTTTCGAATTATGCCTTATTTATGTTAAAATAAAAAAAAACTGCCAAAAATAATTTGTTTTTTATAACTTTTTTTAAACGACCCTGGTATATAAAACCTTGTCAAGGAGTAGGCTAGGAAATTTACGCAGGACATTTATACATTTGTATGGCCAAAACGCTTTGGACAAGACAGAATACGGTCTTAAAATCAATGGGAACCCAAAACAATTCAAGATATGCCGACGACACAGTGATAATCGCAGACAGCCCTGAAGGGGCAACGCCTAATCGACGCATATCTTTTTCCGGTGATGAAATGGGACAAGGGTTGATATCGAAAAAACAAAAAATCATGCGTAAGTCCAACCCGAATAAAAAATTTCAATATAAATATATACGGTACACCAATAGAGCAGGTTACAAAATTTAAGTACCTAAGAAGTTGGATTAGCGAAGATATCAATCCTGAGATAGAAATTAGATCCCGCATAGAACAAGCTAAAGCCAATACAAAATGCAAAAAACCTGTTAACCGACAAAACCCCTCAATTTAAACATGAGATTTAACTTTGTTAAATGTTATGTGTATTCCACGTTACTGTATGGAGTCGAGGCCTGGACGCTAAAACTCAGCAGAATTAACAACGGGAAAAACATTTGAGATGGTATACGAGAATCTGCGCTTTCCCATGGAGACCATATAACTAATCGTTGGGTCTTACATAGAATGAACAAGGAAAACAATTCTTGAGACCAAAAAAAAGCGAAAGCCCCTTTCTCATGTCATGAGGCAGGACAAGTACAGTTTCCCCGCAACTGATTATGGAGGGCAGATTGAGGGAAAAACGTGGTCCTGGACGAAGACAGTGCTCTTGGTTGAAAAAACAGGGGATTGTACAGGCTTAGATTCAAACTCCCTGTTAAAAACAGCCCAAGACAGAGACGAATTTGCCAGAATTGTTGCGGATCTTCATTGAATGAAGAACAAACGTGAAGTAGAAGAAGATGGGGAGTAGCAGTATTTTTGGCTTAGAACCAAAAATATCTAAAATAAAAACTTTACCAACAAGTCAAAATTATTTCCTATAATATCAAACTACTCCTTTTGTAAGTAGAAATACTAAAAAATTAAGAAGACATTTTACTGGATGCGGTAAAATGATTTTTGCCAGGTTTTGCCTGGGTGTTGCACCCCGAATTATGTTTATTTATGTGTTATATTGATTAAATTAAGGGATTTTGTAAAAAATAATGTTATTTTTTTTGTGGATACAAAAATGCATTAAAGAAAACTAAAAAACTATATTTCTAATTTCTATCATTTACTTCTCTTTCATCGCATTGCCACCATAAAAACGTTATATAACATGGACTACAACAAGAATTTTAAAATCAAATAAAACGCTTTCTTGCATGACATCACTATTCTCTTGCGAGAATTGAATGCACGATTTCATTTTGAAACGGTTTTGAATCCATCGACCACATAGAGACGCCTTTATTTAAAAAATAAACTAAATGCAACTAAATAAAAAATTTCCAAATAAACTGCTCACAAAATGAAGATTTATTTTAAGTAGAAAATGTAACGTTTACGTGAAAAGCCAGAAGAGGGTGGCTTAACCATGATAATAATTTAATTAACCAAAAAGCATAAATAATAAAAAAAATACATTATTAAACAGTTGTGGATATCGATTTCAAGTTTATAGTTTAACTTTTATACACTTTTACTATTAAGGTTTTGAATTTTACCCACGTATAACGTTTTTGAAATATTGGTACTTAAAATTTCTACACATACATAACAGCAGTTTTTTATTATGTACCCAAATTATTAAAAATGAAAAACAAAAGGATTTCATTTATCTGTAACAAAAGCATAAGTAACATTGATGTCTTAAAGGGAAGTAGGGCAACATATTATGTTGTAAGAAGATAGTTTGAATATAAGAAAAGACCTCTGCAGGCAGCAAGAACCACAGTGCAAAAACTTTGGGATGAAAGAACAAACAAAGTGGGAAATTTGGGGCTTTTTTAGATGCATCTCAAAGGGATGAATGAGAGTGGCATTTCATGTTGCTTTATTAGGAGGTCCTGGAAGAAGAATTACTTTTTCTTGAATGATTATCATTCATGAAAATGACGCCGTATAGGACTTGGTTTTTTCGAAATTATTAATTTTACTCTTTTTTAATTAAAAAATGTCATACGTTTTATAAAAATTTTAACTTGTTTAAGTGTTTAATGTGCATAATTTAATATTTTTTTTTACGTAGGTATGCTCCTTCGCTGGATATTATTTTCTGATGAATAGCACCAATAATTATTGGAATACCGAAAGCGGTTTTAAGAATAAAACATTTTCAATAAAATATACAGTTTCTTACTTATTAAATTTCTACATGCACACAACTGTAATTTCTTTTTAAAATATTATTATTCTTTTGAGCAAAAGTCGTGAAAATACCAATAAAGGACGATTATTCTTGTGGGCGTGCCAGACGAAGTAGCTTTCTTGCAAGAGTGGGTTTATTAATAAGACGAATGACTTTTGTAAGCTGCAATGAGGAGTGATTTAATAACAGCGTTCTAAACAGGCTCTACACAAAGAGTATACAAATTACAGTCATACATTAAAAGCCATTAAGAATACATGTTTTTTTATGAATAAAAGATTTAGCTATAGGCAACTAAGTATACACATAATATAGTTATGCTTTCAGAATTTTGCACCTAATACAAGCTTTTTATTTGAATATCGATATTGACATTTGTTAGGTTAGTTGTATGTTGTAACCCAAAATAAATTCCAGAAAAAACTTAAGAAAAAATATAATTTCCAAACTTTCTTTACAAAATGATCGTCGAAAACAAAACCAACTAGATCCTGGTCTCAATCCTTAACTAAAAAAATATAAAAATGCGAACGCCTGGCGCTTTATACGTTACTTCCATGCATTTCTCTTTGGTTGCTTTGACCCGTCATTACTCTGCTCCAAAAGTGAGATCGCGCATTCGGCGCAATGTTCGGAACTGTTTTTCACACTTTTTGCCTTTATATGGAAATCAAACACATACACGGTGAAGAATAAAATTTATTTTTTTTTAATTCGCATACTAAATTTAAATCGGAAATTACGCTTTATACGCCATCCAAAAAATAATTGCAAAGTATTTAAACCTCAGTTTACATAGAAATACTTGTCGGACAGCGTCGCCCTTAGCCTTAAACAACATATTATAAATAACCATTTTCCGGAAAAAACTTTTAAAAGATTCAAAGTTATGCATTTTTCAAAAAATTATCAATTTTAGCTGGTTTCTTAATTTTTTCTGTACAAAAAATGCACCTTTCTTAAAAATTTTGTTTTTAAAAATTAACAAAAGTCTTATTGAGAGTTGTACATTTTTTTTTTCTTTGGACAATCCACGAAGGCCGGGGCCTAAGTACATTAAAGTCAAAGTGTTAAAAGGGTTTGTTCACACGGAACTTAAATATTTGAGAGAAGGGAGGAAAAATTTCTGCGGGTAGCAGGTTCCATAGTCTGGACACTCTTGGAATGAAGGAACGAAGAAAGGGAAAAGTTCTAGTTCTTCTCTAGTTGAACTGTAAATGGATGCATAAAAGTTACACTACGTGTTGCTCTATTGGGAAGCTGCCAAAGGAGGAATTATCCCGGGTAAAAAAATTCCAATAGAAGAGCGACAGACCCTTCTACAGCTCGACGGTGGGCAAGAGGGGGAAAATTTTCATCTAAAAGAAAAGGGAGCATTTTTATAGGGTTTTCGATATAAAAAAGAAAAAAGGCTTTGTTACAAATTTTAAAATATTCATGTTTTTTATAACAAACAAAAAGGTATTTTTTTTAAAAAGGCGATTAATGATCGAGGCTCTTACGAGTTGAGATCATTAATCACCATTAATTAAGTTAGTTCAATATTTTTCGGCAATCGTTATTAGATTGTGGAAAAAACATTATTTTTTTTGAATTTTTAGGTTTCCATTTTGGTTTTAGGCACCACCTGACAAATGTCAATATTAATTTTCAAAAATAAGGTTATGTTAAGGTAAAAAACTTTTTGTTTGGTGTACATTTAGCTGCCTATATTATAATCGTTTAATTAATAGAAAATCATGCCTTAATAAGGGTATTACTAAGTGATTTTGTATACGTTAAAAATGCTTTAAATAAACGAACCTTTGATGCAGAAACTTTTCCTCGGGAACATTTTTAAGCTGGAAAATGGGGCAGACCGTACTCCTCAAATAAGAAGAAATTTTAAGTTGGTTGAGGACTTTTATACAGAGCTATACAAAGAAACACAATCCGCCTGAAAATTTGCCTCATGTACAAAACCAAGGTTAGAGGATATTCCTAATATTACCCTGGATGAGATAAGAGCGTCGCTGAAGGAAAAATGAAAAATAAAGCCCCGGGCGAAGACGAAATTTTGTTAAGTCTATTAAAGCAGGAGGAAACATATTGTTTAAGAATATATGCAGGCTTTTCAATGAATGTCTTCTGGAGGGAACAACACCTTTTCAGCAAAACTAGAAAACTATAGACCGATAAGCTTATTGTTACATGTCTACAAACTCTTTATGAAGATTATAACCAAGCGCTAACATCTAAATTAGATTTATACCAGCCACGTAAACAGGCGGAATTCATAGAAGGGTATGGAACAAACGACCACCTTCAAACTATTAAGACCCTAATAGACAAATTCATCGAATATAACAACCACTTCTCCTGGTATTTATAGATTTCAAGAAGGTTTCGACCTCCTAAATCAACACAAAATGTTGCTAGCGCTGGCGGACTGCCGTATTGATCATTATACTTCCCTTTTGAAAAACATATACAAACGGGCAACTGCACGAGTAAGGTTACATGCAGACACAAATCAATTCCAAATCGAAGAGGAGTTCATCAGGGCGACACAATATCTCGAAACTATTTACCACATTATTGGAATATGCCTTTAAAAGAGAAGAAATGGGCATAAATATCGACAAGAGCCACATGAGGATCGCTGATGACATTGTCATAACGGCCGACAGTTTTTAACCAGGCACAGACTATGTTGGAGAGCCTTCATGAAGCGTGCAAAGAATCGGTTTAAAAATAAATTTTACAAAGACACAGTGTATGACCAACCTTGTCATCAGCGAGAATATCTCAGTTGATTGTAGGAGTATTTAGCAGGTTGCCTCATATAAATATTTGGGACACGAGATCAGGATTGGGCGAGATAATCAAACCTGCGAGATGAACAGAAGAATAGGCTTGGCGTGGGCGGCATTTGGAAAGCTTAGGGATGTCTTCAAATCAAACATTCCCATATGCCTCAAACGGAAAACATACAATCAATGTATACTGCCAGTACTAACCTATGGGGCAGAAACGTTAACGCTTACCAAAAAAACGGCGCACAAGCTGCAAGTTGCTCAGAGATCTATGGAGCGGTCAATGCTAGGACTGTCTCTGAGAGACAGAATACCCAATGTGACTATACGGCATAGGACGGGTGTGACCGATGTCATAGAGAGTGGCAACCTAAATAGAACTGGCTGTATTTGGCACGAACAACGGATGAAGATGGTCAAACGTATTCGGGAGTGGAGACCATGGCACGAAGCCTATAGGAACAGAGGCAGGCCACCAACAAGATGGACGGATGATATTAAGAGAATCCGGGGGAACTGGGTACAGGACTAAGGAAGGCCTATGTCCAGCAGTGTACGCGGACGGCTGTTTGATGGTGATGATAATGATGCAATCTATTTATATCATCTAAAATACTTTTTCAAGCAATACATATTGGTAAATTATTCTGTGTTATGTATTTTTTTATCATTTTGAAACATATTTCAATATTCGCTCATTTTAAATAAAATCCCAAACGACAGAAAGGAATGGATGCAAGTTAAGAAAGTGTTTTTCTTCTCTAAACATAATTTGAAGTATTTTTTCCCTTTGTTCCTAGTTTTTTTAAAGCTGTTTATCTTTATATGATTTTGGTCGGGTGCAGACTTACGGTCGGTCATTATAACCGCAAAAATGGAAATCCCAAAATAAACTCAGACCCAAAGATTTTATTTTATTTCGCGAATTTACGGTTGTGAATTACTATGATTAAGTAACCAATCAGAGTGTAACCGTAAATAATGTTTAATTTAAAACCATGCCCCGGAAGAAGTAACTCGGATTAATATTTTCTTTATTATTTTAGTGTCAGACACATAAAAAAATTAATGTTTCTCTGAAGTATATTACCGTCTAAATTAGCTTTCTTACTGGTCTAATAAAAACTGCTGACGGAGTCGACCTTGATTAGCCTTGCTATTTTTTGCCAACAATTAACAATTAAATTTTATTTATCTGCAATCAAACTTTTGTATTTTGTTTTTACTTTCTCTTATTACTAGTATATAGCGCATCTCTCGTAAAAATAGGAATTTAGACAAAAATAAATGCAAAAAACTATAATAGTTAAAAAATACGCTGGACAATAGTTGTCATTTAAAGATGTCAGCTATTTAGCTTGGTATACAAAAAATATAAATAAGTATCTGTAAACTATTTCCGGGTTGCTTTAAATTATGGGTACCCAAACTTTTGTCTCTCGTGAACCACTTGCCATGTCTTTAGGTTTCAGTTGGATCCTATGCTTACCTTAAATTGAATTTTTGTTAATTAATCATCTACAAATGTGTTTTGAGGAGTCGGTATGGACCTTTGCCTATCCTGGCTTTAAATCGTTATTTTTAAAAAAATATTTGTCTCTAAAAGATAATTTGGTCTTTAGAACAGATTTAAAATACTTTTATATTCCAATATTATTATAACCTTAAAAAGGTAATAAACCATTGCAAAGTATAATACTACTCAGAAATAACTGATTTAGTTTGAACTTTGTTTATCTTTAACCAATTAAATACCAATATTTTTTTTACCAAAACTCAAATCGGTTCCAAAACTTTAACTAACCACTTCCTTGTTTTAGAATACAAACTTCTTTCATCCTTTGAGACCGTGGTGGCATATAGGCATGCTATTGCAACGATCTGACTTTTGCTAAAGTTTCTAAACTCGAATCAGGTAAGCCCACTGACCTTAACATGGACCGCCCAAGGGTATCAGATGCGCAGTTCAAAAGTTAGATTTTATGGGCGAAAAAAGGTGTTGGCGTGCTATGACGGTAGTTATCACTTAGAGTCTTAAATCGTGCGCAGAACGGACTATCAGACCGATTTTATTTACACGTTTGTCGCCGGCCAGTTCCGTACTGGTCGCTTGTGTGATATTTTTTTGTTTTTAGACTGACTTATTTTGTCATTTTTGATAAAGTTTCTGTATAATTATAAAGTTTAAACAAGTTAATTATAAACTGTTTTTTGGTGATCCAACAATGTGCTCATTGGTCGGTGAAAGGAATAATATAATATATATATATATATATATATATATATATATATATATATATATATATTTTATATATATAAAATATATATATATATATATATAATATATATATATATATATATATATATATATATATATATATATATATATATATATATATATATATATATATATATATATATATATTATCATTATTTGATAATTGGTTCCGCCTGTCGCTTCTCCTCGTCGATCAATCGTTATGTTGGAGCCACGGAGAAAGGTTATACTATAGAGTCTTTTTTCCTCTTGCACGCTTATTCGCACTGCCAAACGGCAAGGATGCCTCTGGAAAATTTATGCTCGTTTAGTATAAATACATTTAAGATGTTTACAATATCTTATTATCGTTATCGAAAACATAAGTCTAAGCAGAATAAGAGTTAACGTTATTTGTACCAACATTTTTTCCCCTTTGTTTATTAGTTTGTTCCAATCTCGCAAAAAAACGTTTATTGTATGGCCATATGCAAGTCCAGTCAAATAAACCCATTCCCAACTGATAGGGGACAGACAGTGTATTATACGATCCCTTTACTGATCACCAAGCAAAGCATTACCCTTTAAATATACAAAAAGCGTTCAAACTTCGTCGTTATTAAACTGACATAAAACCGTGTAACGTAGACACTTACACGTTTAATCGATTTTAACGATTTCAAAACCATTTCACAGCGGTACAAAGACTGGGTATTGAAAGTAACCCTATCTTTTATTAGCCCTAATAATATTAATTTGGTTACCTTATTTTTATATTATTATCCTAACATAAATTATATTTATATATATATATATATATATATATATATATATATATATATATATATATATATATATATATATATATATATATATATATATATATATATATATGTATAGAAAAGCAAAATAAAAAAAAATAGTATCTAAATATAGAAAAAAAGTAATTTGTCAACCAGTTGGGAAAAGCACTATTTTCGTAACGAGCAGAGGAAAAGAATATAAGTTATAAAAAATAGTGTTTTCCAACGCATTTCACACAATATTTTTTTTAATTTTAAATATAATATGATTCTCTTTAATTAAAGTTTGAAATATAAAAACTTTTTAAAACTTATTGACGTTGTCAAATATCTTAGGTTTCATCACCAGTTGCGAAAAATTTTACTTTTTGTAACTAGTTATGAAAACTAAAAAAAATATATTTGATAACGTCAATAAGTTTTAAAAAGTGACACTTTAAATGTCAAAATTAGAAAAATATATTTAACGGATATAAATTAATTAATCATTTATAGAAATTTCAAAGTCCGCGCTGGTTCTTTATTTCAAATACGCATGCTGTATAACCTTATTGTTTATTTAGTGCGCGCTAGTGTAAACTTGCCATAAATGTGATTAGCGATTACATATCTAGAATTAGGTTATCTATGGATAAGCCCAACATCCTTTGGCTTAAGCTTACCTTTAAAATTTTAACCAAATTCTTTGACTTTCTTGCAACATTTAATAAATTATTTTCCAGTATAACTTAGCTAAACTAATTGTCCTCTGCGAACGAATTAACCCTTAGGGAAGAGCCGCCGCTATCAGTATCTCGCTTACTTAATTTATCCCCGAAAGATAATCTAATGCTTTCCCTTTGAGCTGTGGACCTCTATCTTGTTTTCCTGGTGTTTGCAAACTTATAAAAAATATATTATTTTTTAATATTTAAAGTATTTAACAAAAAATAAAACTATGAATGACAAACACCGGAGTTTCCGTCATAAAAGATCCATGACAGATTGTCTTTTTTCCTTACTTAACAGAAACAAGTCCGTTGAGTTCTTTGGCAATCCTAGATCGTTTCTCTAAACTTATCTCAGGCTTTTGATCAGATCTGGTACAATCCTTTTCCAAACAAGTTTGTTTTAAGTGATCTTTTAATTTAATTTGTTCTGAGCCCTCCGGTTTGCTTTTAATTTGACAAATGTGTAAATAAAATAATAAAATAAATATCGACTTCTGTCAAATTAGGCAACATAAAAAAAGGGAGAAAAAAAATCAAAATCAAAATAGTTAGTACAACTAATAGAAATTTTGAAATCGTTGTCGACTTAATGACCTAATAATTCACATATAATAATCATCACATCAGATAATGGCAGTAACAACAAATCAATAATATAATTAGAAGAAAATAATTAGAAACATGCAGCATTTATTTTTTTATAAAATTAAGATTTGGTAAAATCTTTGTACAAAGATATGTTGATTCGAAACTACAAAAAAATTAAAAAACAATGTCAGTTATTGCAGTGATTTTCCGATGCTTCTAGCATTTTAGCAAAAAAAAACTTGTTCAAAAAAATGTAAAATAAAGGAAAATGTATTTATTTTATTAAATAAAGACAAATGTACAGCATCAATATCTGTTAATTTAAATAATACATGGTTACCTATGCTTGATGCCGAAGTAAATTCAGGTAAACTTAAAATCAATTAACACACCATACCACCCACCTTTCTGGTCTTTTTAAATACTATACATACACCAGTCAAATAACCTAGTGTCATTTATGACAAAACGCCATAAAAAAGTAAAAGAGCTATCAGAATGTTCTAAGTTTTTAGATCAATTATTTTTAAAAATTTAGTTTTATTTTTTGTTTTAGTATCTATCTTGACAACGGTGGCCGACTTGCCACCGAAACGTAGATTAATATTTGTAATTTTTTGGTTTTTTTGAGGGGTTTCCTTCTTTGTTGTTGCAGGCGATCTGCAAGTTCATAGGGGTCAAAAGGGCTGGACAGGGTCAGCTCGTATACCCCGGGACCTGGACCGAAGAGGTCCCATTTTCCAAAAAGTAGTAAGGCGAGTATTTCAAATAAAACAAACTGAAAAATTTTTTTTGTATCAATTCTTAGAAATCTACATATTTTTCTTAAGAGATTTGTGAATTTAAGATATTTTTTCTTTAAAAAGCTCTTTTTTAAGGCACAATACATTTGCATTTTATTAAGATCCGACTGAATACTGACACTATAAGTGATTATTTTAGTCAAACTGATAATATAATATTTAAGAAAACTTAGTACATCTTAGTTTTATACTTACAGTTAGTAACATTCATAGTGACAATATTAAGCTTATCTTAAATTTTTTTAGTGTAGAAAAAAGATAAAAACATGGACGAAGGTGAACAATATTTACCCTGTAATTTAGGATTTAAAATATAGAGGTAATTAGTTTTCAACCTTGCGAGAATTTCTGATACATACTCACGCGGGTCAAATATATTTTGCCACAATGTGGTCCGCCGGCCTAGGGTTGGGCAGCCATGACTACTTGCTAACTCTTAAATTAAATAAAAAAATCTTAAAATTAGCCACATCATGATTTATATTTTTATCTTAAGGATCAACACACCACGTTTTACTTTATGGTTTTTTAAAATTTTTGCTAAAAAGCCCTTCCCTTCTACACATGTAAACCTTGCTGTAATTGTTAGCTTTCAGAGAACGCATCCTTAAAACGAGAAGTGGGAGACAAACGGATTTTAAAATACTTCCTGAATGCAATATTTTTCAGTGACATTCTTAGGAACCAAATCATAAATTAATTAAAGGACAAAATTCCGTATTATTCCTATACTTATTAGGATGTAGTTTTAATTAGTATTTAATTATATTGACGTAGTATTGACTAAAGCAGTCCTGGTGGTCTAGGGTTTTTTTACGCACCTAGTCATTATGGTGTTTTGATATTCATTAAGGTGTAATTACGGTTATAAATAATTTTAGACCATAATAAATAAATACTAAACACTAATAAACAAAGTCACACTAAAATAGCAGTAGTAAGTAAAATCATTTTAAATAAAAACAGTAACAGCATATTTTCAGGTATATTAGAGCATTACCGCACAATTGTTTTGCCGCCCTTCTTTAAAAGGATAAAAAAATGTCAAAAACAGGTTAGGGATAACCACCACCATAATAGATAATGTAGAAAGAAAAAAGAACTTTAAAAAAATTATAACACAATTTTTTTGTAATTATACGTGAAATAGGCTAAGTTAATTAAGCTGTAAAAATGTTTATAGGTAAATTTAATTTAAACCTATGTAGTATGTACTCGTCGAATAATTTACTTTAAAAATGTAATAATTAAACAGGTTAGGTATAAATACCACCATACCTTATGTCCTAAATATATATTTTTAGTGATAATAAATAATGTAGAAAGAAAGAAGAATACTTAAATTATAATTCAACATTTTTTAAAAATTATATGTAAAAAGGACAAGTAAATTTAAGCTTAAATTTTTGAAATGTATGGAACGTATGTATATATTAGACTAAAAATTTTAAAATTTAAAAAATGTAATAATTGTATAATGCTTTAATTACATTTTTTTTAAATACTGTAATATAAAACAAAAAAAAAATGTTTTATTGAACTAAGCCAAAAATATTTTTGGTTTAACATTAAAGATGTCCAATAAATGAAATCGATATAATAAATAGTAATTTAAATATTTATTATCTTTTTTAACGCACTCTAAATTCTTTTTAGGCAGGAAAAATTTAAAAAAAACAAAATGATATTCCCAAATTAACCAATTAAATTTAATTTATTAATAAAAAATTTGAGTAATTAATTAGTTTACATGATTTGTTAGTTACCGCTTTTAAGGATCGTGGCGAATTTCCTTTTAATGTCCAGTTATTTAAATTTCCTTTTAACGAATCGTTAATTCAAGACCATAGGAATTTATGGCAAAATATTCGGTGCAGTTTCAATAAATATATTTAATTTGTTAATGTGCTATTAATCTTGCAATTTAAGTGGTAAAGCCATACAACAGCTTAGTTTGGAATCTGTTAATTTATTGGGTTTATATTTCACCATAAAGTGCATTAAATTGTTTAATTAATTTACTATTTATTCTTGATTTTCTTTATCTTCCAAGATAGTTCACGAAATCATCGTGGGTGCCGGGTTTTCGGATATATAATATAACTTATTTTTTCCCCAGTTTTGTCTACTGCGTCATGGTATTCAAACATACAAAAACTGCACTTCAATACCACCTTTTAGACAATGTGTTAGTGCCACCACGAAAAAATACCTCTGGATCTCCCGCACCCCTAAAGGTCTGGCTAATTAGCAGGTGGTATTCGCTTATAGTCACCTATTATACTACTAACCCAGCTTGACGTTGCTTAACTTCGTTTATCTAACGCGGCAAAGGTTGTTAACCGTTATTTGTCTTTTTCGTAACTGATTAGTAAATTTTATAAAATTTATTATAGGAGCAATACGTTAGCTAAAAGTTATTTTTTAAAGTAAGAGGTCATTCATTAATAACGTAAGGATGATTTTAATGATTTTTGATCCCCCCTCCCTACCCCCATGTAAGGATACATAATATTTCTTTAACTCCCCCCCCTCTTCTTACGCAAGTTTCAATTTTGTTTTTCTAAATAATACAACGTTGTTAGACAAAGATCAGTTACACTTGAACTCACAGTTTGACGAAAATGAAATATTTTTATTCTTTAGCAGATAAATAAGTTATACTCTTTCATTGCTATCAAATATAAATTATCTTAATATTATTATTAAATAACTATCTAGTCTTTGGAGTATTTATTATTATAATTAAATTAAAGTATTAAAAATAAAAAAATATTTTTATTTTCCAATTAAAATTAATACGCGGGAAGAATGTACTATAATATAATTATTAATTATTATTAATAACATTTAAAATGGATGAAAATGCATTTAAGATTTTTACATTTAATTAAACAATTGCACATTATAGAATGAAGAAAACCATTCAGCTTCCGAAAAAAATAGAATTTTATTAATAAATTTCTACTTGTAAAATATTACGTAAGAATGGGTTTTACCCATACTCCCCCCCAGATAAAGGCATGCGTGGATTTCCCCCCCCAGTTGTTGGTGGGAGTGATGTTGCAGGTATCATTTTCGGTAGAATGGTTATTTAAGTTATTTGCAGGTATTTAAAGAGATTTTTTGCAATAGAAATGGCTGCCTAAATTGCCTTTATCTTTGACGGCTTTTCTCTAACTAGAGATTTCTGTTTAACAAGCAGGCTGGAATTTTTGTTATTTTATTTCATCACATGCAGTCATAAAAAAGTTTTTTAATAATTGCAAGCTAATCACTTATGAAATTTGCAATAAAGTATGTTTGGTTAAATTAATTTTAAAATACTTTTTTTAAAAAACACCAATTTAAATAGTAACATAATTAATTTTCAAAATTTATTTTACAACATATTACATATGAGCCTAAATTCCTATGTTTTTCTAAAACGAAATTAGGTTGTTATAAAGGTATAAACACACTGAAAAAACAAACAAGAACGAACATTCGTTCTTGTTCACCTTGTTTGTATGTGTTCTTTGTTTATTGTTAGCGTTATTTTGTCTACATAGTGCAATCAAATATTTTTCCCTCGTTTGACCATTTGGGAAAAGTTATGGATGACAACGAACAAAATTTTTTTTCTCTTTGGTATGTACACACCAAAAAACAAACAAAACCAAACATTCGTTCTTATTCACTTTCTTTGTACGTGTTTTTTTTTTTATTGTTCGCTTTTCGGGCTACATAGCGCAACCAAATGTTGTTTACTCTTGTTCGACAAGTTGGAATAGTTATGGTTGACCAAAAAAAAAAATTATTTTTGATGTACCGACGTCCACTGGAACATGTGTGAACAAGAAAAAACCGTTTTTTCGCCGTTTTTCTCTACACTAAAAAAAAAAACGTTTGTTTGCGGATGTTTGTTCTTGTTTATTTTTTGTGTGTACATACCTTTGATATCCGACGTCTACTCTGAACATGGAACAAGAACAAACCAACGTTTGTTCGCGTTTTTCCCCTTTTTACACTAAAAAAAAACGTTTGTTCGCTGATGTTTGTTCTTGTATGTTTTTTCGGTGTGTACATACCTTAATATTAATAAATCTATCTTTAGGGACATGTTTATTAATTTATGTTTTTGTTATTATATTTTAAATTTAGAAAATGCACTTAAAAAGTTTTTTTTAATGAAAATTACTGCCTAAATTGGCTCAAACCTCGGTGGTTTTTTTATCTATAAATAAAAACATTTATTTTATTTTATCACATGGGCTTATAAATGAGTTTTCGATTAATTGCAGTCAAACCACGGATGAAATACGCATTTAAGTTTATTTGGTTAATTTTATTTTAAACAGCTCTGTTTTTGTGTAAAGGACCCCGCACCATTTACATTGAAATCTTGTCTACGATGAAATGTTGTGAAAATCTGGGATTAGATAGATTAAATCACGCTGAACAAGACATGTCCCAAAGGACAACCAAAGACCAAGGCCCGTTATGCCCGTTAAAAAGAGATTTAGACTCTTGAAGCCAAACCAGATAACTTCTACTAGAACATAAGAAATTCTAGAGGGTCTTTTTAAGGTAGGTTATGAATGTATGTGTGAGTGAAATGTTTGGACCAGAACCTGCCCTTGGAGTGACCAAAACCACAGCACGAGGGCAAACAAGGGAATGGATCCGAAACAACACAAGGAATACTGGGAGAACCTCGGTAGAATAAGACATGGAAAGGGTTTCATAAGGGGCCCATCCAAAAGAACGAAGAAAGAACTAGTAAAACAAAGTAGGAAAATACTTCGCATAACAGTAGGGTTGCTAACAGGGCACGATAACCTACGTGGACACCTACAGATAGGTTCATACAATGGGGACCCAAGTTGCAGAATGTGCGCGAGGGAAAAGCCTACCATACTTTTGTGAATTTAAGCGTTAAATCACAAAAGACAGGCATTATTTGGGCAACCGAAAATGAGCCCACAGGAATATATCAACCAACTAGTCTCGGGTTATACAGACTTGTAGAGGTACAAGACTAATGGGAGATTGGTATAAAAAACAATGGGAGATTAGGCACAAAAACCCAAGTGCGCTACTTCCGGTAGTAAAAGATGGCTCCCAGGAGAAGAAGAAGAAGGGTGTATAAATTGTTACTCATAATAAATCCCATTCCTGTTAAATGTTTGAGTACCCTTTATTTTTTTACTCCTTTGCGAATTTTTTTTATCTGGACGGTTCAATTTGACATTTTTGTAACAAAAATCTAAGAAAATTATGATCGGATCAGCATTATCTTTGGGTGGCAAGGAGTGCTGAAGTCGGTAATCATCTGATTTTGGTACCACATGGGTACTTCTGCATGAAACCCTGGGCACCTGAAAAAATCACATCTAGGGGTGATTTTTGCATTTACGATTGAGCTCGAACACGCGGAGGTTCAAAAAAAAAATCTCATCCATCAATGGGCACGTTCGCCCATCAATGACCCGTGATGAGCAATTTTTGGAAAATGAGGGAAATTCAATACTTGCGTGAGTTTTACGTAGAGCATTGGGAAATGAACATGCGAAGGGTTTTGGAGCTCAATCGTGAATGCAAAAATCACGCTAGATGTGAGTTTTTCAGAGTGCCCATGGTCTATGGCCGGAGTACCTATGTGGGTACCAAAACAGAATCAGATGATCACCGACCTTAACACTCCGTGCCACCCAAAGATAATGCTAATCCAATAATTATTACATTTTAAACAACAAATGTCGAATTGAACCCGTTTAGATAACTAAAATGCGCTAAGAAGTCACTAAAACTTTCAAAAAGAAACAAACTAAAAATAAAACCAGTAAAGGGTACTTAAACATTAAACAGAAATCAAATTTATTATGGTTTACAATTTTTAATACATATTTAACCTATGGGTACAAAACCCTCTAGAATTCATTCTGTTCTGGTAAAAAATCATCTCATTTGGCTTCAAGAGCTTATAACTTTTTTAAAAACATAACAGACCTTGGACCAAAGTACATTTCTTGTTTAGCATGATTTAATCTATCTAATCCTAGATTTTCACAACCTTTTACCGTAGACAAGATTTCAATGTAAATGGTGCAGGGTCCTTTATTTTATTAGTTAAAAAATGTGTTATTATGGTGCTAGACGCTCTCATGGGAAAACATGGGGCCTTAAACCAAACGTGGTTTATTGGTTATATACCATGGTGGTCAAAGGCCTATGATAAAATACGCATCACTGGTATGGTGGAAAAAACTGCGACAAAGAACTGCGTTACAGAACTGGCAAAGGTCCCAGACACTTTCTTGCTTAGCTATAACAGGAATGTTAGACCTTTCACCATAACTTCATAGTGAGGGGAGAGGCAGAATGAGCTAATTCCGACTGCACAAAAACCAACTGATGTCTCCCTAGTTTGGGACACAACAACATAAAAGTCAGGTTGGCGGCAACATCCTGGATGAGAGAACAGACCAGATGATTCCCCAATACTCATTCAACAAAAACTTCAAGATAAAATTCAGATCGAAGTGAGTGGCGGCTACCCGATCCCCGACAGGGTTTGGGAGACATCAGCTGGTATACGGATGGTTCCAAAATCGAGAAAGGGATCGGGAGCGGTTTTCAGAAATGAGGAATTCACTTCTCCATTCCACGGGGAAAACACACAGTACTCTATTTCAAACAGAAATATATGCTTTACTGCACTGTGCAAAGAAAATAACAGGAAGGCTTACAAAAACAAGCAGCTCAATAAAAACAGACAGCCATGTCACTAGGCACTAGTAAACCTTAAGGTGACGTCCAGCTGACATGGGAATAAAAAAGAACTGGAGGTCCTGGGAGAACGCAACAGGTCCCCTGTGGGTACCGGGACATTCGGAAAGGGGGCGCAACGAAAAAGCGGATGAGCTAGCAAGACATGGACCCCTCCACACTCTTTGGACCAGAACCTGCCCTTGGGAGTAACCAAAACCACAGCACGAGGGCCAACCAAGGAATGGATCAAAACAAATCAAGGAATACTGGCCCATCTAAAGAATGAAGGAAGAACTACTCAGACAAAGTAGGAAAAGACTTCGCATAACAGTAGGGTTGCTTACAGGGTACCATAACCTAAGGGATCTACAAAAGATAGGTTAAATACAAGGGGGCCCCCAAGTGCAGAATGTGCGACAAGGGGGAAGAAACAGCCTACCATATACTGTGTGAATGTGAAGCGTTAAATCACAAAAGGCATTATTTGGGCAACCGAAAATGAGCCCACAAGAATATATCAACCAACTTGTAGAAGGAACAAAGCTAATGGGAGGATTGGAATAAAAGACAATGGGAGTCAAAGGCTGCGCTGCCTCCGGTAGTGAAAGACGGCTCCCAGGAAGAAGAAGAAGAAGAAGAGATGGTGCTATTTTATTTTTATAACTAGAATCATATTTAACCAATTAAGCCCAAATAATTTAAAAGTTAGCAGTAACCTTAAGTAACCAGTATGGTGGATTCATTTAATAAAAGAACAATTTTTTTGACATATAACTGAAATCTAGTAATTATTTTGATATCTTAATCTTTATATATAATCGTAGGATATCTATATTCTTGTAACTATTAAAAAAACTGCAAATATGTCTGCTAAGAAACATAAAATAAATGTATTTATATGAAAGCACATATAAAATTGCAAATTTTGCAACGATAAAATTATTTTACTGCTACATTTACAAGTAATTTAAAAACATAACAAATATTTATAAAAAAACATACATGGAAAAACTAGTATTCAGCGAACTAGAAAATCTGA
This sequence comes from Listronotus oregonensis, assembly GCA_019359885.1. NCBI lineage: Eukaryota > Metazoa > Arthropoda > Insecta > Coleoptera > Curculionidae > Listronotus > Listronotus oregonensis. The sequence continues at coordinate 70,254 of JAHBCN010002406.1, read as the reverse complement.
AGATTTATTTATGTGCCAATTTACATAATGTAGACATTACAGTTTTTCTACCATTTGATTTCACCGGATACCATCTATTAAGTCTGGTAGTGTTGCCACAGAAAGCTGATAATATTTATCTTTTAATCAAAACCTAAGTTGTTGCTTCCAATGCAATAAAACGGTTCAACAAAAACAAATAGCAATAAATAGTTGTAGGTTACATAACTGTATATACTTATAACTAAAATTTTAAACATACAAGTGTCTTTTTTTTATAAAATATTTTATGTCTTTGGCTACCATGAATTCCACCGGCAAGCCAAATTGTTCTCTGCTATGTCCTGCAATTTATTTAATTTTCTTTTTTATTTTACAATATTAACAGCAAAAAAAATTGTAAAAAAATTTCACCACAAAAAGCAAAATAGCTTTTCTGTTTGTCGATCAAATCTATAGGTTTCATCTGATCCAAAACCTTCAGTCAGAAATTTTAATCCAGAGTCATTTATGCCACAACACAACAAATTAAAATTCCCAACCACAAAATCCAAATATATGACAGTTTAATTCCAAATCTTATCTACACAATTATATTGGCCTAAGAAAGTCCAATCCAGTAAAATACAAGAAAAAAAGAGCATCGTTCAACTCGGCCCCAAAAAAGGATATATCGGGTAAAACGATTTTATTGCCCTTTCAAAACTACCTAACTAGTCCCGATGTTCAATAAAACAGGCCAGATTTAGATTCGGGCCGAGATGGGCAAAATTTATGCTCTTTACTTAATCCCTGGGGTCGAGATAGGCGGCTCCCGAAACAAACGCAGAAAAATATAGGTTACTGCTGATAAGAAATTGTATCTGGTTTTATTAAGTTCATAAAACTTCTAATATTATATAGAGTTTTTAGTGTTTAAAAGAGTTTTTATTTTTTAATCATTTATTATTATTATCTTTATGGTTGTGTTACCGTTAAAACCTTATCTTTAACTTTAAATAAGTTTTATGGTTTTTAAATGGCTCATCAGTATTTGAACAAAAATTAATGTATGTTTTTTTTAGTTTTTAATTGAGGCTCAATATTCCACGTTTTTTGCCGTTAACGACTAAAAGTCCAGAATAAATTGATAATAAAATTTTTAATAAGATTCTGTAAATTAAGACTCATTTTACTTGTTTTGTTATCGGAATATTTTTGTATTATTATTTTGTAAACATATTACTGGTTTTAAAAAGTTTACATTAAAAAGTCAAATATTTTTAATCTTATTTTGTAATGTGTATGTCAGGTCCCTATTACTTTTTTTAATTTTTGTCATATTTGATAAGATTATGATGATGATCATAAAGAAAGTGTTTTTTTTTTGTATATCTCTTCGAAATAAATGGTGTAAGTTGTTTTTTATAGGCTTGTTGAGCTTATGTAGTCCCGCACCTACGAGTTGTTTAAAATATTTTTATTTAATTCAGTAATAAATGGAGTCACAACTAAAGGGTATTTAATATCGGCCAAAATATTTTTTTCTTTAAAAACCTATTAACAATGGTTCAATTTTTCATCTTTTTCCTTTTTTTGGTTGCTGGGTTTTGTTTGGTGCTTAACTGAAATGTTTCCGTAAACAACTTAAAGTATCTAATTACAAAAATAAACACTATATAACCGCATTAAAGGCAGGTAAAATGTTTAGTGAGTTTTTCTGCGCATGTTCAGTCGAATATTATTTTCTTTTAATATGTATTTGATAAAACGTTCAGTAAAAAGCTTTAAAGAACCTAAAATTTTACAAGTTTCATTTAATGTATTTATTGTTTCCTTGGTTGGTTCTGGTTGGAAAAGACCATTTTCCATCAAAACAACCAGATAGAACTAGCCAGAATAAGACAGGCATTTGGATAGGTTGTATATTATCCAGCTAGCCTATAAAAAAGTAAGCACCCGTTACGTAACATTAAGACTAGATGTAGTGGCTATGAAAACTTAAACTTTAGTCCAAATTGATAATGCTTTGGTTAAAACGTTGTTATAATCACGGAAATAAAGACAAGAAAGAATTGTCAAACTTTGTAAAAGTGCGTTTTTTTAAATCTTTATAACAGCCCATGAAGGCTTGTATAAGGCTTAGGTACTAGATACCGTTAGTGCCGGGTTTTTAGAACCACTTTTTCTTCAGTTTCGTCTTCGTTACCCAAGTACCGAAACATGCAGGTATTACATTTTCACAGATACTCTTAAACATAACGCGGTAGTGCTACCATGGATGTTATAAAAATAACTACCCTTGAGCTAAACCCCATTAACTTCATCTGCACGGTTTGGGGTCGATCTGTAAAAACCTACTTCCTGGAAAAATAAAAGTCCGCATTCAAGCTAACAGTAAAGTACAAAGGGTGGGCATGGTAAAAAAAACCAACCATATGATCAATTTGGGTTTAGGTTGTTGGTACAGTAGCTCTTTATACAGAAAAAGCAAGTTAAAGAACATTATAATATTTAACTTTAGTTAGAAAATGTTTAATAAAAAGCAAAACATTTTACATATTTTAAAAAATTAGGAATATGCTTTTTATTATGCTAGGTAAGTACAAGGTAAGCAACTTCAGACCTTAAAAAAAGAAAATATATTAAATATTTAAGGGAGATCCTATCCTTTTTTTATTGATATATTAACTCTTGCAAATTATATGTCTTTTACTTCTGTTTCAAAATCATGCTCAATAAATTACCTTATTTATAAAGCTATTATTTTTATATTATCAAGATGAAATTAAAAATGTTTCTTCCGGCACAGCGTTTCGAAATAAATCATATTGTCTTATTCAATTTAAAGAATGTATCGTACTGACCAACTATAACATTTTATCGAATTTTTTAATCATTATTATATTTAAAATAAAATCTACCTTGATAGACAAAAACGGACATAATCTGCATTGCATTATGCTTGGCTATTCAACTAGAAATTGCTGTGAACTTTATTGCATAGTTTACTATTATTTTGAACATTTATATGTGTTGAAAATAAACCTAAATTAGTTATGCAATTTTAATCTTATATAATGCAAAAATGCATGTAAAGAAGATATAGATTTTAATCTAAAAAACTTTTCCCGTTAGAAACATATACTTACTTATATTTTTTTATAGAATTTTGATAATAGCGTAAATATAAAAATCAGCATAATCTTTGATAATCATTAAACTTAAACATATTAGAAACAGATTTTCTTCTTTTAGTACCAAGAACTTGGGCTCGATTGGGTAACATATCATTAATCCTACTAGGAGAATGTGTTCCTGAACTTTCAGCTATCCTAACTCAACTTTTGGGATTTTTTATAGCTAGGAAAATTTTTTGACTAGTTGCAAGTTCGTGAGCATCCTATCCTCAAAAATATATTAAAGGCTCTGCCTTCTCATTACAGATCAATTTTTTTACCCCTTATTGTTTTCAATGTACATAGTAAAAAAAAATTGCTCATATTATAAACTATTTTAAGTACCATAAATTTCTTTATAGCAGGCAGTACAAACTCCACCACAAAAGATTTACAGCAGATCACGTAGCCTAGAGAAATCTTAACTGCTATAAATATGTCTAGGGCCTCTGATCAGGTCTTTGCTTTGCTTCTTAACATACTTTTCAGTTTTCTTCACAAACTTGGTGTTTGGATCTCAAGTCTTTATAACCGATGTATATTTGTTACGGTAAAGTTTGTTTTCTCTAACTTTCTGTAAATCAGAGCTAGAGGCCCTAAGACTCAGTAGGATAGGGCGGGGCTAGTTGATTAATTTTTTAATTGATCGGGCATAGTTCCTTAACGATAATTTCAAATTAATGCATGAACTGTTGGGTTAGTAATATATTTCTTTCTAAATGCCTCTATAGTAATAAATTTTTAATATGTGATATGTATAGGGTACAGCTGTTTAAGTAAGAAAGTTAGACATGCTCAACGTACTCAACATTGAGCAAGGGTATACAAATTAGGGTTAGAAAATCAATATTTATTAACGTTGATATTTAAAATATACTCAGTCTTTTTACCTAAAGTTAGACTTCACAATTTATAAGATTATTAATAAAGATACATTAAAAAATACTGTGTAACAAAACATTATAAGCTAGATTATCGTTGTCGTTGTTACAATTAATATAATTGCTTGACTAACTCCAACCACAATACTTGAAATAAAAGTCAGTTAATACAAGAGCTGTTTGAATCAGAACCAGTTTCATTCTAGATATTAAAAATATACTAATATAGTGTTTAATTTGTAAGATATTTTGATTTCCCAACTTAACCCTATGCTTAACTAGCTTCGCTTTACGCTACTGGCATCAACTGTATTTTTTTCGTATTAACTAGCTCTTTTACGTTTAACCCCATTTAAAGTTATGCTGACAATTGTAGCTTTCTCTCTTATGCTCATTTTATTTAAGTCAGTCACTAAGCCTTATTTGCAAAACAAGCACTGGTAATGCACAACACAGCAAAAGTTTTGCCGATTTTAATACAATATATTCACTGTCGTGGGAAAAAAGTTCTTATCCCCTACATATGGGCAGCCAAGATCTGATTGGAAATAACATTTCATCTTGTGGCATGCCTTTTAGGAGTGACTTTAAATGGCATAAACCATTTACATCCACAGTCATAGTATTTTCCTAAAGGGATTTTTTCTTCTAACTTGTACAGGGTGTCCCAAACTGGACGCGTTCTTATGGAACAACCCTTATTTGAAGGGATAGAAAAAAATTGAAATCGGAGCTTAAATTTATTGAGAAAACTACTGGCGCTACAAAATTGCTACCTCTTATCGTTTGGCCATAGAGGGTTTCTCGATTCGTCGATTTTAAATGCCCTATAACTTTCTTATTAATAAAGATAATTAATTTTGATAAAAACTTTCTTAAGGCACTTTTTCGTAGAATTCATTGCGATAGCAGATTTTTACAGGGCGTTTAGATTTTCGTCACCCCCAAAATATTTTTTTATGTGGACCACCTATATATTATAAGATTTTAAAAGCTGGAAAATTCCTAAATTTTGATGTATCACTTGTTATGTTTATCTTAAACCATTAGCAGTATTACGATTTAAAAATTAAAATAATGTGCCTACAGAAATCAACACTACCATGACCAATAAAATGACATAGGATGCTAACATGTTACGATTAAAGCCACATAATTAAAGTTGCTACGTAAAAGCAGTAGCCGTGCATATGATTTTTTTGTTTTAATATTTAACAGCTTCTGAAGAGTTGAGAATTGACAGTGGTACTTGATATTGTTAAATATTTTGGTATTTTAGTAGAAAAAGAATTTAAATAGTTTTAAGAAGGTTTTTGAAAAGTGTTAAAATATGTATTAAAATTTGAAAAGTTCAACATGCTTGAAGGTTACATAAAAGCAAAAACGCTCAGGCGGCAAGAAACTTGTATTTTCAAAGATATCCCAACAGCAACCATCAGGGATGTATTTGCTAGACTTCCCATAATCTTCAATATTTTGGCTCTTTAACAAACCAGAGCATTATTCAATCAAGAATTCAACAAGAGTAATAACGTATTGGATTTATATAAAAATAGTAAACTTCCACAAAAACTTGAACAGGTGTATCAAAGAAAAATCAGGATTTGAAAAAAACAAATTTAAGCCTTATCCCGGAAATATCATCTTCTCCTGTTTTGATCGAAGAACTCGTTTTTGTGAGTGGTTTTAAATAAAATACAAAATGAACCAAATTTGCTTTAAATTGTATTTGGTCGACGAGGCTTCGATTAGTAGTGCGGGCATATTTAATCGGTTTAATGATTACATTTCCCAAGAAAATCCCCATGCAGCTTAATGTTTGGGTGAATTTTAGAGGACAATTCATTGACCCTACATTTATGATGAACCGCTGAATTCTAGACAATATTTGATATTTTAAGGGACCAGGTTGAACCATTCTTGAAGATATTCCCATAAATCTGATACCCAGAGTCTTCTTCCAGCATGATGGTGCCCTGCGCATTGTGCAAGGACCATAAACGATTACCTTAATGTTCAGTTTGGTGAAATTGGATGGGAAACAAGGGCCCATACACTGGCCTGCCAGGTCACCGACCTGACTCCTTAGATTTTTCCTTTGGGGTAGAATTAGAGACACTTATAAAAACAATAATTTTAATAGCCGGGAAGAATTAGAAGGGCGTTGCGAGGTGAGTTTAAGAGTTCAAAATATAGAACTTATTAATGCAGTTAATGCTGTTAAAGATGTAGAATTTGCGTTCAACAAAATGGGAACAATTTGAACATTTGTTAACATAATTTAATTTTATTTTTTTTATTTACTATCGTTTATTAGGTAAATTCCATAAAATTTTATATTAGGTTTAGGTAGAGTTATGTTTTTGTTAATATTGTTGGTTTGTTGTTGTTGTCGTTTGTGTTTTAGATAATTAAATTTAATATATTAACTATGAGACTTATTATAAAACTTTAGATCTGTTGTTTTAATAAACATGTTAGCATCCTATGTCATTTTACTAGTCATGGCAATGTTGATTTCTGTAGCACATTATTTTAATTTTTAAATCGTAATACTGCTAATGGTTTTTAAGATAAACATAACAAGTGATACATTTAAAATTTGGTTTACCAACTTTCAAAAATCTTATAATATATAGATTGGCCCATATAAAAAAATTGATTTTGCGACACCCTGTACATTTTCTGTATATATCTTAAATCGGAACCATCCTGAAATAATATTTTCATATCTGAGAAACAGCTTTTCATTAAACTCATAGTATTCTTATCTCCACCCAAGAAAAGCCGATTGTGATGATATGTGATGCTTTAATAATGACCTAATTCTTAATTTCTATTTCCATTTCTATTTCCATTTTATTTCCATTTCTGTTTCCATTTCCATTTTTATTTTAATTTCCCTTAAGTAGGTTTCCTAAAGTACTGTTTTAACCACACGTGGAGCTTGGCTTACAGTGGTCAACATACCTAGTGACGACAAAAAAAATTGGCTCTGTCAGAAACCGATTATACTTACTTCGTCGTTTTCCACCTTAGAGGGCTTGAATGTGCTCGTGAATAGTTATTTTCCTGACAAGTGCGGAAAATGATACTTTTTCGCACGCGGCTGCCGTTACCTGCTGCGCGTCGTTCGGGTAAGCAGCCAAGAGCGGAAAAGTTACTTTCCGTAAGTATTAGAAACAATATTTTTTCTACAAGCGAGAGGAAAAATCAACATAATTTTAAAGATTTATGATTTAAATATTATTTATTAACGAAGGAATTAATACACTAATTATTATTCTTATTAACATTTATAGTAAAAGTGCAATTGGTCGCGTTTTGCAAATTTATTGATGACGCGAGTTGCTTTACTGTAGAAAACTTTGACGGCGGCGGCGTTGAGTTCTTGATGAGCCAATCTTTTGCAACTATGGAAGTAGTTTCTTGAACCGAGAGGTTTAGTATATTAAATAATGGCATTGACGGTTGTTTCTGGATAGTGGAAGGTGTTTCGGTAAAACTGCGTATTTTGTTTGAAATATCCTTTCTAAAATTTGTTGAATTCTCGAGGTATCCTTTAGAAACTAATGTAGACTTTCAGCCTCCAAGACGTTTAATGTTGGATATTTGTTTTCCGCAGTTTGCGAGAAATGTTGCAGGGGATCGGCGAAAGCTATGCCCAGTATACAATTCCGGGTTAGGCAGTTTGAGATAGGCCGCTATTTTCGATGGCATTTTTCCGAAGGTATTAATGCCGATACATTGTACTGTACACACTCCGTGTTTATAGTTCACAAAAAATCGCCTATGTGGTGTTGTCTGCTTTCTTAAACTGGCATACTTTCTATATAGATTTAAAAATTTTCCATTTTCGGCATCTCTAGAAATGACAAAGCTTCTAGAGCAGTGATTTTTGAGTCTGGAATGTGTATCAATACTAAATTTCCTTGGTCTTTAATATGGTCCAGACATATTTTTGTTAACTTCTGTTTCCGACAAGCGCCCGCTAAGATAAAAATCGTAGCCACTTTTATATGTAAATAAGTATCATCTGGCGCTTCATCCATGAATTTCGATATTCCTTTTTTTAAAAAGACTTTAGCCTTTTTGGGTCTAAAACCAACGCTTTGTTTTTTAAGGTAGGCCATCACTTTGAAAAACTCGCTTAAATCTATGTTCTTTCGTAACTTAATGATACATTTTAGCATAGAGTATCTAGACCATAATGTATTGGGTTTACATTTTTTTGATAAATAAGAGAAATAGGCCAGAAAAATCTCTATCTTCTATAAAAACTTCACACCTTACTTTGACACCAGCTCTCAAACATAACAAATTTTTCATACCTGTGACGAGATTTCATGGGCAGAAGGTCTATACTTGCTATTTCTGCTGCTTCAAATAAATAATCGATGCTGGTAAATCGTCACCAGAATTAATTGAAAATGTTTTTCCAATTTAGTTGAAAAATGCGTAACAGAAAATTAATTTTTGATAGATTTATAAACAGTTATTTGGTTGCTATGGATTCTTTGATAATTTATATAAGGCTATTATGTACTTACATTTGGTAAATTAGGATTATTTTATCTTATTTAATACATGTTATACAAAAACCCCAAAATTACAGCAAAATTCAGTTTCTTTAAATATATAACTATTATAAGCAAAATAATGCATTATTTTATAATTAGATACTAATTTATGTTCTAAAAACTAAAGATTTTACTTTTTTGCATTAGTGCGGAAAAATGCTATTTTCCGCACGCTTGTAGAAAAAAGTATTTTTGGATATTTTGTTAATGTTGATCTACATGTCTATGGCTTAGAGCTACACTATGAAACTATTTCTGGAATGTGGTGACTGAGTGGGCGTCTAAATGAAGCCTGAGCCACTTGATTAAAACCAGTAAGAAAGTAAGTATTGATGGCGTATACAGTTTTTATTGCTAACAGTCCTTGCAATTTTAAGGTCTCTTGTTTTATGACATTATGGCCAGCTTTCTAAGTTTCTAAATACCAAATCGGTACATAACACAAATTTCTAAGAAAAACTAAATAAATAGGAAAATTGTTTGTGAAGAAAATAATAGTTTAATTAAATTGACACCAATGGCACATTTTTTTTTAGAAAGAAGTTTCTAACGCTTAAATCTAAGATTAAATCTTATTTAACCTTAGGTAGTGAAATTTGAAATTCCATAATGATTTCACGGTTTAAGAGTCAATTAATCTTTGACGCTATTTGCTTTAATAAGCGTGGTGTTTAAGTTTTAAGAACCCACATATTAAGAAGTATCCTAGGGTTAACTATATAAATAAACACCTGCTTCATTGACTAAGTTCCAATATTACATCTCGGATGAAAGCGGAGCTAGTAGATTTTCATATCACAAGGTGTCTGAGCAAGCGGAGCTAAACCGGATTTTTGAAAAATAGAATATTAAATCTTTAAGCTGTTTCTTGTGATTTGTAAGTCTTTAACGGTTTTATTACCCTTTTGTCATTTATAATGTTGCATATTTGATATTTGCATTTAACCGATTTCCCCTAAAACGTTACCTATATATTTGAAGGAAAAACAGTGGCTTAAAACGATCTGAGTGTATGGATGTTTAGTTTTTGCTCTGAATAAAATTAAGAAAGGTTTCTAAGCAAACGGAGTAAAAAAGTGTAAGGAATTTAGCCTGGTTCATTAGCTAAGTTTAAATATTAAATCATCTCGGATTGAAGCAGAAAATACTTTGGATTTTCTTATTAGCTGATACATGTCATATTTATTTGTTTATATAAAAAATAAAATACTAGAGGTTCCAGCTGTGAAATTTAATAATATGCTTTCTGGTAATTAATATAAATATTAAGGGTGAGTTTCCTTTTCTAATTTATTATCTTGCACATTTATTTGATATTTAATCGATTCGTGAAGGCCCACCCAAAAATCTGAAGTGAAACAAACAAAAGTTTAAAAGGAAACGGGTATAAATATTCTGTTTTTGCTCTAAATAAAATAAAGGAGACATTTTAAGCAAACAGGGAAAAATATTATAATACTAAAACTTAGCCTCGTTTATTGGTTAAGTTCCACTATTTCATTCCAGATATGAGCGAGAACTTGAATCAAGAAGAACTAAACCGTAATACTTAAACATTTTGATCATATTAGGGCTGCATTTAAAAATAAAATGTAAAGAAATTCTTGTACTTTGTAATGAAATCAAAATGACATTTAAAAAGTAATATATTTGTAAGAAATTTTGAACGGTTTATGCCACCTTAAAAATGTCACTTGTAATTGAAGAAAATAAATAATGTAAGCTATCTTTAAAAACGTTTTACAAAAAATTAGGAAATAAAAGAGGGAAGTTAGTTACAAAGTTTGGGTCACAAGGTTCCAAAAAATAGGTTAGTTTTTGGTAAGAAACCTGTCAAAACTTTTTGTTAATAAAAGGCGCAAACTTAGTAAATAATGTAACGCTGGGTTACAGACTACTTTTTAACGTCGAAAAACAAAGAAGCAGTGTAATAAATAGTACCTTGGGAAACGAAATGAAAATGTAAGAAATGTGTACTTTGTAATAATTTATGAATGCAGCCCAGTTGGTGTCATTTCCATTTTTTTTATAGAATATAGTGCTTCAAGCTTTATTGTGTTAAATTTATTAATGTTTTTGTTATTTACGATATAAATATTGACGGTGCAAATACTCTATCCCATTTATTCTGTTGCATGTTTAATTGCCATCAATTAATTTTAAAACTCCGTCTAAACATTGAAAGCAAAGAGATTTGTTCAAAACGATCTGAATCTGAATGAAACGCGTACGGATTTTTCGTTTTTTTTTGAACAAAATAAGGGAACGTTTTTAAGCAAATAGACCAAAAAATGTAATATTGGAACCTAGCCAGTACGTATGACGCAGAAGCTTGCCGTTACAATGAAAAAACCAGCTATTTCGGCCTGCATTTTTGAAGGTGTAAATATGCTTTTTTATTAGATATTTTAAAAAGCCGTTTTGTGTCGTTAGCATCTATTAACATTATTATGACTATAAACTTTAAGAATACCCACTAGACATGTGTAATCATCTTAACACATTTGCTTATTTATAGTGAATAGGTGATGAAGCCACTTTTAAACAACAATATAATATTATAAAAATACGAATAGTTTAAGTAAAATATTATACAGGGTGTCCGGCAAATATACAGCATAATTACAGGGTCGTGTAGGGAAGGCCAAAATAAACCTCTTTTGTCATAGAAAAAAATGTCGAAAAGTGTCCCCTAATAAAGATACAGGGCCCTTAAGAGGTACCTAGCGAATCAATTTTTGGCTCTAAGTTTTAAACTAACTTGTATAATTGGGTTAATTTTTAATATTTAATATTGGTCATACAGACTTATATAACTACTCTACGGTAGATATTTTACATCTTTAGGGAGTGCAGGAAGGAACTTACCATTACACTTGATGGTAAAATCAATGTTGATGGTAAAAAAAAACCTAGATATCTTCAAATTTTTGAAAGTAATAGCTTTCCTAAAAAAGAGTCTTTGGGTCATCAACCAAACCAGTGCTAACTAGGGAAGAAATCGACAGATTTATAAAGGAAGCACCGACATTTTTGTTAAAAAAGGTATTTTATTTGGTTTTACTAATTTGAATTTCACAAAAATGTTTTTACAGATACCTTTAAAGTTGAGCAAAGTAAATGTCAAATTTTTATACTAAAATAGTTTTTTAACTTCTACTAAATAAGTCAAAGTGAGCATCTTAAAGAAAAAACTGGGTCCTCAAGCCACAAGTCTAGTTTGCATTAGATAAATATGCTTATAGATATTTTGTATTGTTTCGGGTTGTGGCATTGTTAGGCATATCTAAAGGGTGTAGAAGAGAAGAACTGTACAATCTAAATAATGGACGGATCTACAAGACACGGGATCCCAATTAATTGCCAGCATTAACCACACCAAAAATTATGTTAAAAGGGTGATTACTTTAATTAAAGAAAATTTTTGCAAACCTTCCGTCAATATCGCATGTTACGTCCAAAAGACATCCCAGAAAAGGTATTTTTTATTGGGTATAGAAAAGGTGAATGTGTGAGCCAACGAGTAGGCATCCATTCAATAGGAGGAGCACCCTGCAAAATTGCTAATTTTTTGAAACTGGATTATCCTGAGAGGTATTGCAACGCTTTTAGCTAACGCTGGAACCGATGTTAGTGTAGTACTAAGGCGTCACGGTGGCTGGAAGAGCACGTCTGGAGCACGTGGAAAGGTCTTTGGAGGGAAAAAGAAAAGTGGCTTGAATGATCCAAGGTGGTATAACATTTGTGCAGGTTCTTCATTGTCAAAGCCAAGCTTCAACATCTTTGGTAGCCCATAGTAGTAAATCTAAAGATATACCTGCCCCCGTAAATATTTCAAATCATTTAAACTGCAGTATTACCGTTACTATTTATAAGAAATTTTGTTGTAATTTGCATAATAGAAATTGTTCAGAATTATCCCTGTGTTAGTAAAAATACTAAATTTCAGTTAAAGTCCGGTAAAGTTACTTTCCCGGCCAAGTGATGTAATGTATCTATTCCGGTAGGTAGGTAGGTTTAAAGTGAGTGGACTTTTTACGCCCTTCACTGCGACCGCTCGGTCTATTGTGGCTCACACCTTTTTATATTCCTCCCAATAGGATCGGACTTCTAATGAATCCGATACCAGATTGGGAGAGAATTCTTACATCTCCTCTTACTCGTGTCGCTACCGGACACGAGCACAATGTGTTCTGATGTGTTCTGGTGTCCCTGTCTCCTGGAGAGTATGACGAGCAGACGATTAGATCCATCATGCCCTCCTCTCCCGGTTTAGTGACGTGGGTAGCTACCAGGTCCTTGTTACAGGAATCAGATGTTCTTTCTGAGGCCGCATCTCCGGCCTTATTCTATGAAAACTGTCCTATCCGCTTTCTGTTTAAAGCCAGGGAACCCTTTTTCCTATAAAGGCGGCCTTCTGTTTGGATTCAGGGAACCCTTCCTAAGCACCTGTTTGTTTGGGATTTCAGGGGCACCTTACGAAACGGATTCACCCGTTTCGGTCGGCGCACCTTTGTCTGCTTGTGACCTTGAGTGGCACCTCTCGAAACGGATTTATCCATTTCAGTAAGCGCACCTTTGTCACTTTTTTCCTATGAAAGCGGTTGTCCGCTTTCTGTTTGGAGCTAGGAAAGTAATAGTCCACCACGGCAGAGCCCCGCATTACCGCAGTAAGGCTAGATACTCTGAGAGGTCGCCCTGTATCTCAGAGGCACCGTTGGGGACACCTGTTTAAGGCACAGGATGTCATTCACTCATCAGCACGGTATGCTAACACCTTGAGTTAAAGCCTTGTGTTAGCTTCGGATCCCGTTCCATACGGTGACAACAAGAGTTGCCGATAACCAGCAACTCTAGCGCATGTTCCAAAAGATCCTACTGGGCCCAACCACAACGACGATGTGTGAACACAGCGGTTGGGATCTATCCCGGACTCAAACTGATAACGTTATGTAGTATATTAAGGTACAGTATGAAATAAGTATCTATTACATTATCGAGTGTGCATATACAGGGTGTGTTATAAAGAAGTTTTAAATTTATCTTTTTTCTTTTGACATACCGAATCGATTTGCGAGGGTATTGAAAAATCGTTATTTAATGTGAATTAAATATGGTCTATTTTAAACGTTAAATTTGGTTCTTCAAATTCACAAAATAAAATGGAACAAAAATAAATGAAGCAGTTAGGTATAACTTGAAATGGGCTTAAAAAATACTCTCAAAAAAGCCTGGGTCCCGATTAAAAAAAAAAAAATTTAATGTTCAGCTTAGTTTCGCCCAATCTCAAATTTTCTGATACAATGAAATAATTTTTTATGGAAAAGGGCACGAACAAAAATACTAATTGACGGGACAGAACATTTTTCCAATAAATAACTTGTTTTGGATTTATTGACTTTATTTCAAGTTATAGACTCGTATTGTAGATATCGATAAAAGCTTTTAAAGGTGAAAATTAATTATATTAAATTTAATATTAAAATATTTATTAATACTGTCAATATTTCAGCGTGTTATATTGTTATTTGGTAGAAAATTTATTTATTAAATGATTACATGGCAGTTTTAATGCAAAGGTAGGTAGCTAATTGCGACCAATTTTAAGATATTTCTTTTTGCCTTAAAATATAGAACACTACAAGCACTTATTCGACAATATTGTAGCGTACTTTATTACAAACAATAATTACTTTTAATGCATTATACCACTGCTGACTGGTCCGGCAAAAATAAAGAAATTAAATTTTTATCTTGCCTTGATCTGATTCCGTCTGATTCCGAAGCATAACCTAGAAAAATAATTTCCTTTGACGCATTTTGCATGGCACTTAAAAATCCATTAAGTTGCGAAAGTCTTCAGAAGTAATAACATACCTACAAATTACACGAATATAATTTTAATGTTTTTTTTTCTTCGTTGTTCGGATCACTTGCATTAATATATAACAAAAAATAGTTCAGAATGCCGATTTAATTTGTTGCAGAGGTCATTATCCCGTCAATTATACACTAGCAAAAAATTAAACAAATTATAAATTTTAATTCTGCTCCAGTATCCGTTTTTATGGTTTTTGTCTGTAACGGTGTATTATATTTTAAACTACTTTATAATATCTTTGGTGTATGTCACTTATTATACATTTGATAATAATAGCCTAATAGTCCGGTCAAATTAGACCAAAAAACAAGAGTGAAGGTACATAAATTTACATCAAGCTGAAAGTGAGTAAAATTGTTTAAAACATAATTAAAAATAACATTTTAAAATTCCCCATCGTTCCGGTACGTGGAAAAAAATTGACTCGAGGTTAAAGATCAAAAAAATGGGTTTTTCGCGAATTTATTCAAAACGGTAAGTTTTATCGTAAAATTACCCAATACAAAAATTTTAGATCATAAAATTATATATAAAAAAAGTATTAATAATTTTTTTCCTAAAAGCCACAATTTCTGAGGTATAATGATTCAAAAGTTGTAAGCATCATTGTATTCACACGTTTCCACAACCCTCTGAGGTAGTGTACCTAGTGCATTTTTTTACGTGGTTTCCCGAGAAGGCCTATTTCACAGGTTTGTTGTTTTTCTGTTTATTTGAAAACTATTGCATACTGACAGATATTCGCAAGGGTTGGAATTAATAAATGCGATTAAAATTAAAAAAACAGTAGAGAAATGTATTCGTCCCTTTCATAATCTTCAATTACTTCTTTTTGTTGTCCTTCTTCTTGATCTTCTTTTTCTTCTTCTTCTTGATGTCCTTCTCCTTCTACATCCTGGTTGTAAGGAAATCGTATCAATAGCGATGTATCGCATGTCTGTTTGTCAGTATCAAACGAATCCTCTGCTGTTGGTGATTCAACATTAGAACACGACTGTCCTAAACAATTCGTGCATGCCAGCCAGAGAAAAAAACAGTCCAACTTTTTTGCAACCACATTTAGCACTTTTAATAGTTGCAAAAAATTGTGTTTAGCAGTTTTTCCGGCGCAGGTGGGAGTAAAGTCTGAATTGTTTCTAATGTATTACTGACCAACTTCTTTATATAATTTTAGTTCATTTAGTATTGTTAATTATGTTCCCGCGCAGGCTGACAACATATTGGATACAGGGGGTAGCAATAACGGGTGAAAGTGCAAAATTTTTGAGTAAAAAATCGTTATCGATAATATTTCAGCCATTTTGGTTACTTAAAGTTGAGCCCCTAAGGTGTCTAAATCCAAAAGGGCTGACAGTTAGATGAATACCAAGAGCATTAAAACGGGGTTAAATTATTCCGAGCGCTTACTTTATACAGGGTGTTTTTTAATAGAATGTCAACATTTAAGGGGACAATTTTTGGGTCCATTTTAAGTAGTTAACTTCGTATAAACGTATGTCCTAAACGTCCTAAGTTTTGAGATACAGGGAGGTAAAATTTTCAAAAATAAATCATTTATTATTAATATCAGTAATACCACTTTAAATATTTTATTAAAATTTGGCATACATGTACTATGTCTCAAGAGGCATTTTTTAGTGTACTACATTGTCTTATCTAGTGGCGTGCTATGATTGATAGTATGTTGGCAGATATTAATGGTAAGTCACTGTTTCTCTAAAATAAAAGTATTTTTGAAATCCCCTTTTATGAGCAAAGTTGATCACTTGATTTTTTTTCAATTGATGCACGGTTTGCCAAAAAAAAAACGTTATTGATGATCATTATCGGTAAACAATTTTAAAACCACGGAAAAAGAATATATAATTTAAGCATAATAATATTAGTTAAGGTTATTAGCTTTGTATATCCCCAAGACTATATCGTTTTAATTTGAGAATTTAAAATCTTCATTTAAATTTATTTAAATTAAAATACACACATCGTTATTTGTAACATATGAAAGATTTTTTTTTTATGCATGCAATTGAATCAAATTGTTACTATAAAGATTTAGAATGAAGATATCAGTAGCTCAGCATAAGTCGAAAGTTTCTTTAGAAATAAATATATGATTTTTTATATTGAAGATTCTACCAAATCTGAAAAGTTAATTCGGGAAATTTAGTATGTTTAAAATAAAAAAAAAAAAAATTAAAAAAAAAACGTACTTTAAATCTGAGCCTACAATTTGATTTCTAAGAATATGATATACTCAAATTAAATATTTAAATTTTGGTTTTATTATAGCAAATCTTTGGTATAAGTAGGTTTTGTTTTTTAAAGTGATATTGTAATATTAAAATGAAAATATTAATTTTTTAAATTTTTAAATTTTAACATGTTCGGTTTAATATGTTTACATTTTTAAAACTAAAATAGGGGTTTAAAAAAATTAGGTATCCATGGGGATTTGGAAACCATGGAATACGGGGGGGTTAAATTAAGGCAAAGTTGCATTTAATTTGCCCAACAAAATGCCGTTTAAAATGTGTCAGTTTTCCGAATAGTTCCAAAGATATAAAAACCAAAAATTTTAAAAATGTATTTTATTTTTACCTTTTTATTAACCGTTTTAAAAATTAATAACACATTCACATAGCCATTTTATTTCCGCTAAATTTAGTGTTTTTGGTTTTCCATTCAACGTTTCTTTTTCTGACGACCTCATCAACTTTTTTTTTTCTTGTGTACCATAGGATCTCTTCACTCTCATTCTTTTGAGCTAAGTACCAAACCCCAAAAAATCTGATATGCAAGTGAATACATCGTTGATAGGTCATTCAATAAGAAACTCAAAACAAAAAAAAAATCAATAGGGGTCCACAAAAAAATAAAGTTATATGGTGTAAAAAAAATTAAACGTTGAATGGCAAATCCAAAACACTAATATTTAGCGGAAATAAAGTGGCTATTAATTTTAAAATCGGTTAATAAAAGGTTAGAAAAAAAAATTTTTGAAAATTTTATTTTTGTATATCTCTGGAACTATTGGAAAAAAAAACACATTAAAAGCATTTTGAGGGTAATCGCAACTTTATATAACCAACTCGTATCTCTTACGTTTTAAGATCCCATGCATACACTCGAATTTGTTACCTAAAAAATACTTTAAAAAAACTGCTGCAAATAACTGAAACATTTTTTTTACCGGATTTTTCCCCTATTCAGAATTTTAGTAAAATAATGTTGTTAAAGACCTTAACACTGTTGACCTAAACAGCTTACTTTCATTAAAATTGGAAATACGAAAAATATACGGTTACTTTTTATCCAAATTTCGTTTAGCTAACAAAAAATTAAAAAATTAAAGGGATACAATTTTTAAAAAATTTTTTGCTTGTTTTAAAAAATCATATAATTATAACAGGTTTGCGAAAATACAAAAAAAAAAAAACAGGTAAAAAATCTTTACGTTTATTTAAAAATATCTTGCTGAAGCTTTTTAAAAATCTGTTAAATAAAAATATAATTTTTATTATAGAAGAATTAACTTTTAAATTCACTTTCTTGGAAAAGCAGTCTTGTTCTCAACTTCTCAGGAAAACAATTCAGCTTTTTTCTTTGGAAGCATTCGAGGCCAACCAACGGGATTAGTTTTTAAGAAAGGGCCCTTTGACAACTCCCCAACTGGTCTTCCTCTTTACATTTTCTAAAAAATAAAAAACATTCAATCTAAAATTAAATATTAAGCAACACATTTTTCTGTAATAAGTAAAAGGGGGTAATCAGATTTCTATACCAACATACAGATAAATAAAAATAAAATATAAATAAAATGCATGTTAAAATTTAATTTAAAAGTAAATTAACTCCTATACTTTAAAAAGGGGGGACAAACTACAAGTACAAATATAATTAATTCAAAAACTGTTCTTAAATCGTATCTAGGGTTTTCTAGGTACTCCCCAAACATTTAACTAAAGGGGAAAAAAATACTCAGGCTTATACAATATATAAAAACAAGATACATAATATGTATTATTATTATAAATTTTATTTGTAAATTTTTCAACGTTTCAGTTTGGTACCTAAGGCTTCCCCGGGGGTCAAGGGTTTTAAAAAAATATACTTAACTTAAAGCAGTTTGCTTAGAATAGCTTTTGTCAAATTTTATTTACCCATATTCCCATGGAAGTTTTAAAAATGTAACGCCAATGCCTTTCAATTCCATTTAAGATTTTTAAAAAGTTAAATAAAAATTTTTTTTTAAAAATAATGCCTTAAATATACAATTTATTAGACATGTAGGTGGGTATATGTATATATTGTTTTTAGGTATACTGAATTTTATCACCTCTGTACTCATATTCTGTAGCCTGTAACAATATTAATGGTTTATAAATGTACTTAGTAGTTTTTAAATCAGTTAATATTAACATTTATATAAACATGTTAGTTAGAAACAAGGCGTATGCTCCTATAGGTTAGTTATTTAAATAAAAATGCCTGTTTGGTGAAAATTTGGGGATCTATCCCCCTTTGGGTTTTTTTGGACAACAGTTTATAAAACAGGGTGTAAATACTTACCTAGGTTTGGGATAACACTATCCCATCCCCCCCTGTTGTAAAATGTCTTCAATTTCCATTATTTAATCGTAAAACACCCAAAAAAAAAACCCTTGCAAGGATGAACAGTCGATTAAATTTCGCTATACCCTTCACCTTGATCTATAATCACAGAATGACCGGGCAAACCAAGCACCGCCATTTCCGGTGCCAATCAGGGGTACATCGTATGGACTTTCTAAAATAAAAATTTTCCCAAAAAATTTATATTTAGATTATATTGCAAATATATTCCCCAAATTAAAACAATCAAATGTTCAAATTGAACATACAGGCAAGTTCTTTAAATGATATGTTTTTTAATTGAAATGACCAGTTTTTATTTTAAAAGTAACTGAAATTCAAAGTAAAATTATATGTTATTTTAAACTGAAGAACAAAAGTTAAACCAAAATCATGAAAGTCTTAGCTTTAGACTGTATTTTTAAATGAAAATATATTTCTGAGGAATGAAATAATTTTATTAATCATTTGGAAATATTTCTTTTAAGGTGGCTTTCTTCAAATAAGAATCGGTAATCTCAATTTAAATAAATATAAACAAAATATCTAAATACTCTATTTGATAATATTTTTTTTTCCCTGAGAGAAATATCTAGATGTAATTTTTCTAGGTGAAAACCGTGCGTCGGACTAAAAAATTTGATCAGATTTGATCTCTTGATTTTTTTTGGTCCGACGCACGGTTTTCACCTTAAAAAATTACATCTAGATATTTCTCTCCATGGTGATATTGTATACCGATATCGTTATGATCATGCACAGAAAAGGTTTTTATTTTTTTAAGCGAAAACCGTGCATCGCATTGAAAAAAAATCAAGTGATCAACTTTGCTTATGAATGATTGAGAATTTTAGAAATGTTTTTTTATTTTAGGGAAATCAGTGACGTACCATCAATATCTGCCAAAATAGGCCGGTTAAATTCGGTACGAACGCCACTGGTGCACTAAATGCCTTTAAAATGCATTTGATACTGTACAGTAGAAAATTTTTAAAAAACAAGGCATGTATAATAATTTTTTAGAAAATTTCACTTTTTAAAATAAAAACCCCTTTAAAAACTTTTAATTAAAAAATTTTGGGGCCAAATTTTCCCCACCCGGCCATTAAGCATTTTAATTAAAGTTATTAAAAATTACATTTTTTTTTTATACGACTGCTTTAGAAAATGGGGTTTTGCACACGCTAAACAAGCTTTGAAAATTGTATTTTGCACAATGTGTGCAAGGAAAATATTTTTTTTGCCAGGTTCTGTCTTTAAATTTGATTTATTAGGGTTTTTTTTTGTTATGTCAAAATATAGAAAACTCAAAGTAGGTTTTATTCCATAGCAACCTCATATTTTTTCTTGTTTTGTTGATTAGATACCAATTTAGATACAAAAAATTTTGTTTTCCCGGAAAAAATGTCCGATTCTGAAGAAATTCTAAAAAAGCGAGTTTAATCTCGTCAAACCTACTTCAACAAAGTCAAGAGATCGATATGAAGCCGAGTTACATCGATTTATGAAGTGGAGACAACAAATAACGTACAAACTTTTTTAAAAAATTTATGTTGGTGTACTTTGAAAAAACTGTCGAAAATACAAGTCTTAACATTATGGAGCACCTTTTCCATGCTAAAATCAACCCTGAGGCAACAAAATACGGATATTGGGAAATACCAGAAGTTGCAGGCCCTAATAAAAGAAAATCAGAAAACTATTGCCAAAGAAGTCCAAAATTCTTAGCGAGAATGATTTTCCCGCTTTAAAGAGAACGCTTCAGACGAAATATTTGCTAATCAAGGTAGGCATCACAGTTATTTTATTTATTTTATGGTGTCATTTTTTATAGTGAAAGGTTTAGTAGGCGGGGGTTACCCAATTCTTTTTTTAAATATGCTAGTTTCATAAAGTACTTACTTAAAATGAATAAAACTAAAGACTTATCGGTATTTTTCTTTTTTTCAGGCAGTGGTGGCAGTCGGACTCTCGGGGGCATGCCAAAGGGGAAAGAATTGTGCTTCAAAAAAAAAAAAAAAAGTTTTAGCGCTGTTAATTAAACTAGAGAATCCAAAACGAAGATGCCGAGATCTTTTTACGTGTAGGAAGTCTCTACCACCCTTAAAGTATTCTGCCCTTCGACCTCCACTCCTGCAAACAGATCTTTTTTTTTTCTTATATAAAAATGGAAAATGCACTCGCCAAAACTTTGGGAAATTTAACAAAATTGGCGGTATAAAAGACATCGCCTTTTTGATGTTGGAAACTCAGAAGCCTATAGGGGCATTGCTTTAGGCGGTCGTCAACAATATTGGTGAATTCTGGATCAGTTTGCTGGCTCTGAAGCGCCATGGTGGAGGGAAATCCAGCTCAGTCGCCGAAAGTTAAAAGATGACTCGCTTAGTAATAAAATGGATGTTTCAGAGAGGATCTCTTCTCTGTGTCGTCTGTTGCGCACAGCCCACCCTTGGTAATGAAGTGCCGCAAGAAAACTGCAATATGCCGACGACAGGGGGCTGTATAAAAAAGGTGCCAGAAAATTTGTCTCCATCGTTAAAAAGTCGATCAACAATGCGACGATTCCTGCAAAAGTAAACATTACATTAATATTTTAAAATAGTTATAAAGGGTTTCCTGTTTGCTAAATTATAGTCTGTAGTTTCTTGTTTTCATTATTTTTGTTTTGCGTTTGTTTTTAAAATAAAATTTACAAAAAAAAATGTTTTTTTTTGCAGTCGTATAAAAGTATCGTAAAAAACTCGTTAGAAAACCTTTTAAATTTTTTAAATTTATTATTTGTTACCTGGGGAACAAATTATAATGAACATGTTTTACGAGAGAAACTTTATATCACTGATGACGATGATTCTTCAACTCTAGCTCTCCATCTATAAGTGTGGTTAAAGGTAGTTTAATAACACAGGACTTAAATATTTAATTGACGCCAATAGTAGCGGGCTTAAAGGTTTAAAAGTACACCATATTTTTTTTCTTTATGTATTTTTTTAAATTAAAAACACCAGAAAATAAATAGATCGCTTAGTTTTGTTAATCAATGCATCTCATTTAGAGGCTTTAAACCGCGACCGAGCGCGACTAAAGCAGAAATAAGTAGATATTAGAAAAAGGAAAACGGTTACGCCTAACTTCTTAGTATATAAAGAGTTTTCTAATAAAAAAGCGTGTGTTTTACTTTTTCAATTGCGTTAAGGACTTAGGAGAAATTTTCTTGCAAATGGTGCAAACTAACCATAACTAATCCGAAAGAATCTAACATAAAATGCTATTTTATTATACAACGATGCATTGTGCTCATTTTATAATATCTAATCTAAAAACTTGTTTAATGTCAAAAAATAAATTAAGTTTTTAAATTTTGTTTTCCCTAATGCTTAGGATTATACCGAATACATGCTTGGTTTTGCGGATTAACTTAGGTAAATTATAGATTCATTTTACCAATTTATACATATATGACCACTTATGATAAACAAATGAAAAATTTCTTAAACTCTTAAAGATTGCGCTTCACAAAGTAGAAGTGCGTTTTTCAGAGGACAAAAATGCAGCAAAAATTTCATTATTTACGAGAAATCGTTTGTCGATTTAAGAATGTTGGCCATGAAATAATATTTAGTAAAATTATACGGATTTAAAGCTTTTCAGCTTATTATTTTTATGCCCAAGTATTTATAACTAAAAAAGCACAACCGTCTCGGTGGGAATGCATCTTGCACAAGAGACTACTCAACTACTATTTATCGTCTAACCCGCCCTGTCTCGTCTTTCTAATAATAAAACTATGAATTTTTTGATGGGACTATAAGTTTTCGAGATATATCGAGACAACTGAAAAAAGTTCAAAAATTTCGTGGTTTTTGGGCTCTCAAAAGTTCTCCCTTCAAAAATTTTGGTGGGAAACCACAGGTCACTGTTATTAGCACCCCAATAGACTAATTAAAACAATAAAACTAAATAGCCCATTTCATGCTTACTTGGGCCCTATTTTAAATGACAATTTGATTGGGCTATAGGTAAAGACTTTTGGTATAGATTTACTTTATTCCATATTGATTCACTTATAAAATTAAATCAAAAGTTATAGGCTGTTTGCTATTGGCAATTTTTTTTACGATACAAATATTACATTTGGTTGATTACAAATTATTACTATCAATATAATTTTTACAAAACAAAATCAGTTTTCTAACAATATTCATGTCTGACCTGAAAAATTCAATTTTTGAAACTAGGTCCGGCAAAGCTTTAAAAAATACATAATCAATGAAATTATTAGCATTTCTTTCAACAAGGTGAATACATTTAAAAATAGTAAGACAATTCATAAAACTAATTTACAAACTGTTTATTTTACACTTCAAAAATAATTTAGGCACGCCAAGAATATTAATGATGGATTCAAAAAAAATCTTAAGTGTTTTTGTTTGTCATTGTTTCTTTACATGTATTATGCGGACTACACCTGTTAAGCTTACTTTAAATACAATATACAATTTAATCCTGGGATAACCGTTTTGGCAAGGTGTTAAAATTTCCGATTTCGTTTTATAAAAATATTTATTTTTATGAACATATATAGAGTGGAGTAGAACTAGGGTTTTGAATTTGTCTAAATTATCCTTACATAGTTCTTAACAAAATTTTTATAATTTTTGATATGGTAGAAGTTATAATTTTTTTAAAAAAGTGTAATTATATATTCCCGGATTTTTATGTTAATATTTGGTTTATTACTTCTACAAATAATTTAGAAAAATTTAAAAAACCTAAGGTTCTAGTCGGTCATGGTTAGTTCTGGTTAGCACAGCGGCTTTTTATTTTCCCCAATTATATTTCAGACGTAAAAATGCGGAGACGTATTAGAAAAGACCAATGATTTTCTTTTTTTACATTAGATGCATTATTTAGAAAAAGCCTACTATTAAATTACGCGCCGAGTCCCTGCGTAATAAAGCATATTTCATGTGTCAACACTGTCAAGAAGCTCGCCAGCGGGGTTTTTCTAGACGCGAGTCTATGTAATTTTATTCTTTTTCTCCTTTTTGAACAGTTGTATTTTCTCTTTAACTTTACACTTTAAAAGACACAGATCAATAGTACCGTGAATGATGCAAAGTTTGGCAACATCGCAATTTATTTCATATTATATTATTATAAAGGCGCAATTTTGCAGTTTTTGTTATATTTTCCTAAAGAAAAAAATCCGTGGGTGACGTAAAATACTTTTTATCTCCTGTTGGATTATTTCTTTTTTAACCCCACCCAGCACCACTGTTCACTCCTCCATCCCGTAGGTATGTATTATTATATATCTGTTAATAAAAAAATATTGAAACATGTTTTTAAAGCTCCTACACTGGATTATTATAATATTGTATTCATATAAGTAGCCTGTTAAAAAAATTTAAAAAAATCTTTTAAAATAGCCGAAACAGTGATATGATACAATTACCGGCTAAATTTTGTTTAATCTGCGGCTTGCTGTATTACAGTTTCAATTTATGCGATTTCGTTTATCACTTGGTTTTTTTCTAGTTAAAAAAAGTCAAGATATGTATTTAAAATCATCAACTGCGATTCTTTTTCTCGGTATTATTTAAAACATTTTGAAATAAGTTTCGACAACAAGTTGACACACCAATGTTTTTGATTGACAGTGACGGATACTTCATAGAACCAAAAATAAAAACTATGAATAATCATCGGACACCAATTTTTTTTTAAAGTTTGTTGTGACCGCTCTATAATATATATACTAAACCAAAATAAACAAAAATGGCGCCATAACAAATGAGTATAATTCCGACTTTTTTTTAGCTGCCTAAGAGTTACCATGACAATAAAAAATTCATCGTTGTCAGCCGTCAGTGATTTAAAAGTAAACTTCGTTAAATAGTCATTTAAGAGTGCATTTACGCTACACCTTAGGGGTCGGGCGAAAGGACGCGGAGACGGTGGGCGGAGACTAACAAACTCCCACTATCACTATTTTCGTATAGCCGCATTAAAAATATTATATTTTATTTAGGTTCTTCCAAATTCGGTGTATCGATGCGATGTTGTTTCCGATTGCAAGCCTACAGAAGAAAACGTTTTTCGGTAACAATTTTTCACTTAAATGACATAAATTATTAAAAGTAAGGAAATAATCTATGCCTCTGCTGTAACGGATTTTTGAAATATGAGTCAAGTTAAGAGAAAATAGTATCTAAACATAACCGATTTTAAAGTGACTTTCACACCAGGAAATATTAAAAACTAAATCCAAATTTAAAAAACTATTACAGCAGAAGCCTAGATTTAAGTGTTGACTTGCATATAGTTTCTGAAAAATATCGATAACTTATACCGTTTTTGAAAAAAATATTATGTCCCGAACCCCAAATTGGATCCAATTTTCGCGGCGCAAAGGGGCTCTTAAGTTAGTTCTTTAAAGAACATATTTCTGATCTTTTTATCAAAGCCAAGTATTTAAAGTTTATATTGAGATAAAAATTGTGTTATTTTTTAACAAATGGTTAAATTAACGGAAAAAGAATTAAAATTCTTACCATAATTGGTTCTGGATATAGGAAGAGTAGCCAAAACAATGTAGTTACATTGCGTAATGGAATTTGGAATGATGATGATAATTTCGTAAAAACGTTTTTTTTTACAGGGCTATCTCTTTCTTTAATGTTAATAGGTCCAGATTTGGAATTATTTTTTTGTGAAAATACTTGAAAAGTAAAATGTATGTTGAAAAACTAGAAAAAAAAAGTATCCCAAAATACCATTTATACCTCCTGAATTTATTGAAAATGCCCAGTAAGAATTTATTATCTTTTTGGCTACTATAAAGCAGCCAATGGAGCTTAATAAGAGTATTTAATTTAGTTGTTTTTAAAGTTTTTATTGCTGTGAAAATTATAATTTTAAAATTAATTTTAATAATACTAAAGCATTTTGTTTTGTTTTATATATTAAATTCACACTTAAAATTATCTAACCGGATGTGAAAAATGTGCTCTCTCAAATTGTATATAAAAAATGAGGGTTGCCATTAAAAGAAAAAATAGGAATGACGTCATACCTTTCTATTACAGGCATCTGCCTTGTATATATCCGTACCATGAAAAAAATGCGCAAAAAAAACTCTACGAGTTCGAGCGTTTTTTCCAAATATGATTAAATTTAAAACGAAGTTATCCACTACTTTACGGGTGCACTGTATATATAGATATATAGTAAAATTCCGCAAATGCATGTCAACAAATATTTAAATATTCTATTAGGGTGACATGATCAGCTGAATAGAAGAAAACCGGATCTAACATATGTTTACAAATTATAAAAATAAGCACCACGAATAATTAAAAGATACATATATATTATAAGTATAAAAACGGTCTAATAACCTTAAACTATTTATAATAATAAAAAAACTGTAAATTTCTTAGACTATAAAAATATGTAAACAAAACTGTAAATAAAAAAAATGTACTGTCTTGGTAACAAAATTTTTAGATCTCAATATCTTAATTATTGGACTCTACCAAACTTTACAATATTTTGATAAGTTCCAAAATTATTAGAACCGTTTTACATAAACGAGAAATATTCCGAAAATTATTGCAATTATTATGGCGAAAATTTACTTAATAACTATTTTGTGTATTACACAATCAATAATACTTACTAAAATTTTTGCAATAAAAATATAAGGCATGTTGTATATTTTGCAAAAAGTAAAAATCGACGCAGATGTTTATTTGACATAATTAAAACAAAAAAAAAATCATTTTTTATTTATTAACATTTTGCCTTTCTGGGTTGTTAAACAAATCCAACAGTTGCTTATAAAATTAACATTTGTAAGCATGAGCATGACATGAATTTTAGCATTAATTTTACTGAAATTTATTGTAAGTATTAAACACAAATGCAGGCACCATTACCTAAGGTCTCATTAAAATTTTGGTGATAGTTTTCGCTATAAATTTCACTAGAATTTTTGTATGTGTAAAACGGTTTTTAAAAATACGGCTTTATTAGCATTAGCAGAAGGTAAAAAACAACGGTAATTTAAAGCTTTTTATATAAGCGACTTTAAAAAATTAAAAGGTTATTTAAAAAAAACCAAAACGATTAAAAAAACTAAAATTGTTAAATAATATTTTTTTATATATACACTAAATTATCCAACGAAAACGAAATCAAAACAGCAAACTAGGGACCTACAATTTTTTTTAGGTCAATGCCAGCAAAGCCATCAAATAAAAAAATTAATTTAAGTAGAAACGATATATTTGATCAAAGATAATACTACTACGGATAGCTCGTTAATTTAAATGGGGCGCTCTGAATCAGTTCGGAGATATCAATGCTTCCGTAAATGCGAATAAAATTAAGTCGGTAACCCCTGCCCCAGCGAAACGAGGTACGAAACCATGTGCGACGTTGCCAATGTCTGTAGCTTGTACCTTATTCGGAATACGAAGTAGCGAAAGCGGGCGGCTAAACGGGTTGTGTATTTTCTATTCGCGTTTCATCACGCCAATAGTAAAGGCCTACCGGCAACACTGTTTAACTTTCGTTCAAGGAACGAAAAGCATGGACATCGGCTCGCCTTAGCCAAAGTCCATTAGGGATATCAAAAATATAGCATTGAATGGTTTATCTTATCCGTAGTAGTATTATCTTTGATTTGATACAAAATGAAGTGGAGAAGACATTTCAGTTAACAACCATTGATTAATTTTTGGTACCTACTTCGGATTTTGTTTTTGTTGATTAGTTTAATATATACAGGGTGTAAAAAGTACTATGCTCACGATTTAAATGGGCGATAGCGAAGCTCCAAACAAGTCGAAAAGTTTATATAACATATGTGTCAAAACTTGATAGATTTTTGTCTAAGCGATGTTAGCAGTTATTTCTGAAAACCTTAACAATTCGAAACTTTTGTCTTAATTGCTTATTAGTAGATTCATTTGCTAATAAAATAAACTAAGTTTTAAATGTTTTAGTCTACAAATAAAAAAAAACATATTTTTCAATTATTTTTCTCCCAGTTAAAAATTTAAAAAACAATTTGTAACAGAGCTACCTCGAAGCTTTGGGCGTAAAGTCAGTTGTACATTGTGCTCACCGGTCCGGTCGTGATATTTGTGTTTGATTTTAAATCAGGAAAACATGCCGATATATTTTAAATTTAACACAAATGTAGTGCAAGTGTACCAAAGAGTTATGAAAATGGAATGTTCGCGACCAAAAAATCTTATTCTTTAAGCAAAATAAAAAACTGCTGTATTAAAGCATAATAATTTGTGTTCTTAAAATGGATATTAAGCCTAGTCTTGTGGTAAGTACAATTAATTTTTAATTCACATATAAAAACCAAACAATAATTTATTGTTTTTCACTTAAATTTAATTTTAAATTAAATATCAAAATAAATTGCAAGTAATTTTTATTAATTGTATGTAAATGAACAACTTCTTCAAAAAAGTGTAAATATGCAAACCTCGCAAAAAACGTTCGCCGTTCGACTCGCTGCAATGACACGGGCGCGGTGTTGCCAACTTTCTTGAACTTTGAATGGCCATATTTCGAAAACAATGAACTTTTTACCCATATGTTCTTGGCATTTTTGACTTTATGAGCATCATATTTTTACACCCTATATATAAAGAACATTATTTCATAATTTTCAGTTAATTATTTTAAAAGTCGATTTAATTTTTTTTTAAAAGGACCTTTTTATTTTTAAAGTAAGTTAAAAAAGAAGTCTATTAAATTAAGATGTACCTATGTAATATTGAAGCTTTTATAGGTGTATATATGTATGTATATTTGTGTATATGTTTGTGTGTATGTTTGTTCACTCATTTCTCCAAAACCAATAATCGTATTGTAACCATTGTTTTTTTATTTGCTTACATTTAATTCAACTTAGGAATTAGTATAGATTTTATTAAGCTACAAGTGTGGGGTCAAAGAAGAAACATCTTAAAACTTTGGTAAAATTATTGTGCATGTAAATATATATAACAAAACTATTACTACTTAAAAAAAAAAGTTTATACTTAAAACTAAAAAGCAATTTAAAAAATTAAATCGGCTTAAAAAACCAACCTAAAATTATGAAATAATATATTTTATTACACCAAATTAACCAACAAAAACGAAATCAAAAATCAATCAAAAATGTGGCAGATGGGTATAGAAACATGTATGGGCATTTTGTAGGTAAATTATTGGTCTATTTAAAAAAAGGACAAAATACATTATGTAGTATTTAAAAAAAAAGAGTTTTAATCATTATTTAATATCGGTAAAAATGCAAATTTTTTGGGACATCCTGTAGGATATATTGCTATAATAGCATATAGATAGAAATTTTTTATGGGGTTAGACATTGCATGTATTTAAAAATGTCTAACCCCATAAAAAATTTGCTATAGTATCCAGCTCGGTTAGGCACGTAAATATTAAACCTTTTCAACATGGTGGTTTTCCTTAAAAACAATAGTGATAAATTATTTTCTTAAAAACGGTAAGATATAGGTATAGGAAGATGTTAATAAAACTTACTTAGAATTTTTTGTAGAATCCGAATATGCAATAAAAAATAGGGCATTCCATTTAAAATTACAATGTTGCCGTTGGTTTCGTTTAGATCTGGCAACGCTGCACTTCCAAAAATATTTTTAAAATGTAGCTTATGACCTGTTATGGCCGTGTGCCAAATATCAAAAAGTTATTTTTTTTGGTTCCCCAGAACTTTTAATAGGACACTCAACGTGAATCACCCTGTATATTTATATTTATATATATATATATATATATATATATATATATATATATATATATATATATATATATATATAAGTAATTTTTCTAAAATGCCAAAAATTTCAAGCTGCAAAATCCATGACGTAAATCTGTTTTCGTGATTGTGTAAAGAAAAGAAAATAAAGCAATAATTATCACTTTAAGTAAACATATTAAACATTTAGGTTCAGCAAATAAAAGTTAACTTATAGACAATACAACTACTATTCTGAATTCAAGTAAAAAGTCAACAAGAAATTCGCTGGCTAGGTTAGTGTTTATTAGCTTAATTTAAAAGAAAGTGACAAGCAGAAGAAAGGAGACACTGTCACGGCTATAAGTTGCTGAAATTAGACAACTAAATAGATTCTCTGAATTTCTTGTTCCGGTATAATAACGAGATGGACGATGTACAGTTATTTTAATTATGTTCTCACCATTATTATGGTTACAATAAATGCTACATTTTTTTTATTTAACTAGTAATATATATATATATATATATATATATATATATATATATATATATATATATATATATATATATATATATATATATATAAAGTCAAGCAAACTAGGGTGTAGTTAAATTAAATGTAGAGTTCGGTGTGAAAAACAATAAAAGTGTATTTTTGAGTCAAAATAAGTTAATGAAAGGAAAATGTGGGTTTCTGTTAGCCGAATTCATTGGTTACCCTTACAGGCGAGCGACAAACCTATTGTTACAATAGGTTTGAATTGTTAACAATGAATTTATATGAAATAAATTATTATTCAGTATTTTGCTTCGTAATATTCAATTTATATACCGGGTGTCCAAATAAGAAAGGACGCCGGCTGTATCTCAAAAAATCTTTATCGCACAGCGTTGGGAAAAACATATTTTTGGTAAAAGTGGTCAAAAGAAATAGCTGGAAATTATTTTCAAATTTCTGAAATGGACGCTAGGGGGCGTAACTGTAATTTTGAATCTAAAAAGTAATGTTTCTGTGAATTTTGCTATATTAACCTTACAAAAAAATACCTAATTTTTAAAGTCGAGGATAATTTGAACCTTTTTTTGTTTAACAATTTTTGCTGTATCTCTAAAAATAAAGTGGTGGGGGTATTTAAAGGTTTTCGTAAAAAACACCCTGTATCTTCAAAACGATTAAGCCGATTTTAACAAACCTGGGCTAGTTAAAAAGAGCAATTCTTGGGCTATAAATGTTGGATTATTTGAAGTTTTGTTAGTTTCACATGTCTCCACTAAAAGGCTTTTTTCGATATTCCGATAGAAATGGTTAATTTCCTCAAAAAATTAAATGCATTGTTATTTTTTTTTTTTATAAAAAAGTAGCTAAATAATGCCTAAACAAGTTCGCGAAAACCGTATCTCGATATCTTGTTCCTTACCTAAGATTTAGGACAAAGAAAATTCCATACGTCAATATCTGAAAAACTATAAAAGCTACAAGAAATTTTATATAAAATAAATCATGTATTTTTATAAAACCTTTAATTTAGGTTATATAGTCTTTTTTTTCTATATGCAACAGTGTACGAGTTATAATAAAAAAAATCGAATTCCAGAGGTTTACCTTAAGAGAATCCTGAAAATTCGGTTTATTGATTATTATAATTCGTAAAGTATTGCATTTAGGCGAAAAGATTATATAGCCGTAATTAAAGGTTCCATAAAAATACATGATTTATGTTTTATAAAATTCCTTGTAGCTTTTATAGTTTTTAAGTCATTGACGTATAAAATTTTCTTTGGCCTAGATTTTAGGTAAGGAACAAGATATCGAGATATGTTGTTTGCGAGCTTTTAAAGCATTATTTGGCTACTTTTCTATAAAAAAAAATCATTCCAATCTATTTAATTTTTTTGAAAAAATTAACCATTGCTGTCGGAATTTTAAAAAAAGCCCTCTAGCGTCGATATGTAAAACTAACAAAAAAGGTTCAAATTATCCTCGACTTTAAAAATCAGGTGTTTTCTCCAGTTCGTTTATTTTGGCAGATATTAATGGGCAACCCATTTTTCGGGCCTTGAGGAGCAATTTTCAGTCCTTTCATACCTGTTATTGTTGATAAACTTTTTTTCGCTCGAAAGCATCCCCGAAGACCTAAGAATTGCACCACAAGGGAAAACTGTACAGATTTATTTACAGCTTTGTCCCTTCATTTACTAGAGGCGCAAGAATAGAAAAATTTAAATCTAATTATAGGAGTTATAAATGTGATGTTATTTAAATTCGTAAAGATATTGACATATTTACTCCTTCGCTTGAGCATTAACACCTTGTGAATATTGGCTTTAAATGGAACTTAAGTTAATAAGCAAAGGAATCTAAATTGTTTCAAGCCACCGTAAATGGTATCTTTGTAAAAGGCCAATATCTCATTACTTATTTGTTTTCAATTGGCTTTCGGCCAAATAGTTAATCTTCTTTAACATATGCATAATATGTTTAATACAATTTACGAGTATTTGTATTCCATTTAACGGATGTGACACTCCAAAGATGGTACTACACGAATAAAAAGATTTAAAAGCAATTAGGCACGGTCATGTAATTTTTTATAACTTGAGAGTTGATGTCGGTACTGAGCCTTGAGCCACTTTAACATTAGCTTGGTAGGAATCGAAGAATGACCATCTACAATAACTGATATTTTGTCGATAGAAAACAAAACCAGCCAGGAACAAAGTTTGGATGAAACGGGATATAAAGAAAGTTTGTATAACGTTAGTTTTGGTCAAAAGCCTTGGATATGTCAAAGGCAAAAACAATCTGGGATTCTTCAGGGGACTTTTGTGTAATATAAAAAAATATATATCTGTATAAAATCTTTTCTATTTTCTGGTGAAATCAGTAGTCTGTCACGTACAATGGTGCGTTTTCCTAAATGCTTTAAAAATTGGAAATTGATAAATTTTTCCATCACCTTCCAAACAATCTAGAAAAAGATATAGGTCTGTAGTAAGAAAGCAGAGTTTTCGATCCTTTTTGGTTGGTAACATACATGCAGCTTTCCGGCTTTTTGGGAAAATGCCTATTTTATAAATAATTTGATTGGTATTAAGAAAAGAAAAATTAAGTCTACGCTTGACCTGCATAAGGTTAAAAATGAATTCGCAGCAGAGGAAATTGTTAAAAGCGGAGGGATTAGGGGTAGAATTGTTTGATGTACAGTTCAGCTTTTCTTTTAAAAGGTAGAATTATTATCATTTTTAAAGGTTAGGGATGAAAAATAAATAGTAAAAAAGTTTTACTGCCATTCAAACAAGAGAGGGAATTATTTTCTGTATTTTTAGTTTAAGGAATGTAGATCTAAAGTTAAATTGTTTTAAAAATTTGTTAATGGTAAAGAAATCTTTTAAACCGTCCCAGTTAGCTGAATAAAGTAAGATAGTGGTTGGCGGCATCCATTTAGTGACCTCAGAATGTGCAAAATATGATACAGTAATCAAGCAGTGATCCAAGCGGCCAAGAGGAGCAGTTACTGATTGGTAAAGCTAGTGGTTGAAAGGCAGAAAAAGATCTAATGAATCTGACTAAAAATAAACACGCGAGGAAAGTAGATGAGCAAATCACTGACTGCCAAGGTTTCGGCTGCTCTGTCAGTAGACCCTAACTAATTTTTGTTATGGACATTAAAATCTTTAAGAAATAATATAATTAACTTTGTATAAAAAAAGTAATAAACTTATTGTAGCAATTGGCCAATAGAGACCGGCATAGAGCAGATAAGTTTTTTGGAAGACCTAAAACCAAGTTTAAACCAGATGATGTCAGGCCTACCTGAAACTGTAGTATAAGCCGGATCATTGAGATCGTATGCACATACGCCACCGTAAGGATGAAATGATAAAAGTTAGAACCCTGGAAAAAGGAGTTAGTTTTGAAACTTTAACGAATTTGAGGTAAATAAAGGAGATGATTAATGGTAATGATGAACAGAGTTTGCAGATATGTGTAAAAGATTAGTGTTCAATATTCAATGAACAGTTTTTCTTATTTATTTAATTTCAAATTTCTTACTAGCACGCCATCTTTCTGATTCTTTTCGATGCGCTTCTGAAAAACAGATGGCGCTGTATTCATTAAAATTTTATATTTCTTCTTTTTAAGAAGAAGAAGTCAGCGCCTCTATAGAAAAAGGAGGAACTAAAAATATTCATCAGTTTTGACTTGTTTTCGGCATTTTGTTTTGTAGAATTTAATTTTTTCTGTTGCCTGGAAATATCCCTAATAAATGAATAGAAAGATAAAATAAAATTTCGCATTTGTCCATTTGTGGTGAATTCAAGAAAAAATCATGCAAATTTATGGTTGTATATATTATAAGATGTTAGATTTAAACCGGACGATGTCAAGTTCCAGTAAGTGGCGATCGACACAAGTAAAATCCTATTTATGACAAGTTTACCAGTACCAGTATGTCCGACAAATAAAGATTCAATAAATTGTTCAAAAATTTAAACCCATTGGTTTGATTGAAGGGAAAATTAGCCCTTCTGGTCCTTCGGGGGAAAAAGTAAGCGTGCAAGCCCATTCTCGGCTTTATGCGTAGACAATAAGTTACTTATTGAATGATAGACACCCAGAAGCACCTTCCACTTGAATAGTGATGAGCGAGACCGGTCTTGGTCTTGCGGTCTTGGTCTTGCAGCAAGACCAAGACCGAGACCAAGACCAAGACCGCCTTCTCGCTTGCAAGACCAAGACCAAGGCCGGGGTATACAAGACCAAGACCAAGACCAAGACCGAGGGGTGCAAGACTACGCCAGACCAAGACCGACCTGCAAGACTCTTGCACTTTTGTCACTTTTTTTTTTAATTATAATATTTCAATTTTTATATTCAATATACAGAGGTATTTCATACAGACATGACAAAAAATGTGTCGAGAACTGCCTAAAAAGGCGATTATTTTATGAGTAACAGGTTTTTTTAATAAAATAATAATTAAATCGATCACTTCCTTTTTAATAAAATTATCTAAAAACGATAACTAGTAGATTCAGTAACATGTTTCAAAAATAATAAGATTGTGACTCAATGGTCCGACAAAGCTCGATATCTCCAAAACCGTTTACGACAGAGAAAAACTAAGAGTACAAAAGTTATAGAAGCTGAAAATTACTTACCTATTCCTAATGTTTTTTTTATTAGGTATCTAGTGATGCCACTTACTGGATCAAAAATTTCCAAAATCCAGGAAAACATTATTTTTGTACCACACTGTAAGAAGTGGCATCATTAGATTGCTCCTTTAAACTAAGATATAAATGTAAAAGTGATGGTTTAATAAAAAATATATTTGTCATTTTATATAGGAATACTTTTTATATAAATGGATTTTAAATTTCACTTCCGGTTTAGACGAAAAAGTCAAAACAATGCCAAAAGTATAATGATGACGCAAAAACCGAAAATGATATATAAAAAACCATCTACGTCGACATTGTACCTATATGACAGTTTAAGAATTTCTAGCATAATATACAGGGAAGCGGTTTTTTTTAAATTAATTTTTTGCTATAATTTTTCTATTTTAGGTTAAAAGCTAAAAATAAGGAAATTTTCTTGAGTGGTAGTGATTTTTTTGGAAAATTCTGAAATAGAAAATAATTTTACATTTGACGCCTTTTTTTCTATAATTTTTGTATATTTAGTTTTTTACCATTATGAACGGTTTCGGATATATCGATCGTTGTCGCACTATCGAGCCACCTTGTATATGCAGAATGTTTATAAAGTATTTGTACAAACTTTGTACGGCAAATGTTTGACTAATTTGAACATAGAAAGTTTATTTGAACTGAAAAGCTTCCTAAATACCTTTTTTTTTTAATTAGAAACCAATGTTTACATATTAGAATCATTTTCATGGAAATTTCACATCTGGTTGAAATTAAAAGTTTTTTTCTGCCCTCGAGTACTCAGTATTGTAATTTTATATGCTTCTTCAAAGAAAATTTAAAAATTTCCTATCACTAAAATGAAGCGCTATAAATAAATAAACCCCTATATTTAAAATATCCTTTTTAATCAAATAATTTAAATGTACATGTAAGGTTAAAATTGGTATATTTTAAAATTTTAAAGCAAAAAATATAGTCTCCATCTTTATTTATTTGTAAGTATTAAAAAAGTATATGTTTTATTTAAGATTAAGACTCTTGCAGCAAGACCAAGACCAAGACCAAGACCGGGTGGTGCAAGACCAAGACCAAAACCAAGACCTTCTTTGGGCTTGCAAGACCAAGACCAAGACCAGACTTGCAAGACCAAGACCAAGACCAAGACTAGCCCGGTCTTGGTCTTGGTCTTGCTTTGCTCATCACTACTGACTTGAAGATATAACTGAAAGCGTATTTCACCTCCGGGATACTTTACTCTCGGTTGTGTCATCATCATTTTTGTTTATTAGTATGGGGATAGGAAAAGAGAAAAAAAATTACAGACCGATTAACTGAACCATAGATTCATTAATAAAAAGACAAAATATTCCAAAATTCTATTTCTCTTCTTTTCTACTCAACCTCCCCTTATAGATAAAACAAAATTATTAACCAGAGATAGCCAAAACAATTCTCAAGGGCAATTTCAATTTTGTTTTGTAACAATTTTTTTTTTAATCAAAAAAGGTCTAACATGTTTCAATTATGTTTTGTTGTTTGGCGCCTCTAGACTTTTTTAAAGATGTATATTCCACTTATGTTTCTCTTAAGTTAAACCTAATTTCCTTGTTAATAAAAACCAATGATAATCATATTTTTTTAAACAATATTTTTAATTAGTGTTACAAACCAACTACTATATCGGTTAGCAAAGTGTTAAATTTGAAGTTCATTAACACGTCTATAAACCAGACACCAGGAACCAATAAATGTAAGTTGATGTTTAGATAACATTTTTTAGCAACTGATTTTTTTTACCTAATAAATTAATTAAAAGTTTTAAAGTATTATACAAATTGTTTTCAGAATTATGGGTTTACCATGACGGAAATAAACTTAGAAGCGCGTGTTTTGAAATGAAAAAAAAAATATGTACTTAAAATCAATCAAACCGTAAAGATTGGATTTTTGATTAAAGTTTATTGTTAGAACGACCTTATGCCGAAAAAAAACAAATGGATTTACAATAGCTTGGATAAATTAGTGTAGCGCCAACAAACAAAGACTCAATTTTTTTGTTGTTTTTTTTTGGCGTTACTGCTGCTGACAACAATTGGATACGACATTAATAAGATTCCTTTAAAACCATTTTTGTGGAAAAAAGTTAGTTATTTTACAATATTTTCAAAAAGCTCAGTTGCAGTTTTTAATGCGTCCCTTGTAATGCTCCAGTAGGCGTAGGGAATTCTCTAGACCGGAAACGATAGTTTAAACAATATTAAATAACAAAATTTCTTTAAGTCGAGTATATAGGTGTATACAGGGCGTCCCAAAAAAATCTTCACCATTCAGGGGTAGATTCTACGACCACAAATATGACGAAAATCACTTATGTAAAAATTTTGAATGTCTCCTTATGAAATTATAGCTATTTTAAATATTAAAATCAGGCAATTTCCGTCAGTCAAATATTTTACTTGGAACTGGAGAAGAGTAAATTTCGAATGTCAAAGTCAATCC
Organism: Listronotus oregonensis; assembly: GCA_019359885.1. Taxonomy (NCBI): domain Eukaryota; kingdom Metazoa; phylum Arthropoda; class Insecta; order Coleoptera; family Curculionidae; genus Listronotus; species Listronotus oregonensis. The sequence continues at coordinate 32,710 of JAHBCN010002406.1, read as the reverse complement.
TAAGTTCCCAGACCTCAACTCAATAGACTTTTGGCTTTGGGATTATATGAAAATTATGGTTAACCATGACCTACCCAACAGTGAAGATGATGTTATTTTTTGCATTCGTGGAGCTTCAGCACAAATTAAAAACGAACACACATGAGAGCTTTGGTATATTTTCGTTAAGAGTACTTGCCATGAAATTTGCTAGAAAATGAGACCACTTCGGTCCAGGTCCCGAGGTATAGCGAGCCAGGCCCTATTGACCCCTATGAACTCGCAGATCGCCTGAAACAAAAAAATAACCCGGGACCTGGGCTAAAGTGGTCCCATTTCATAGCAAATTTTAAGGCGTGTTCTCCCAACGAAAATATACCAACACATGGATCTGCCACAAAACTAAGTTCCCGGAACTCAACTCAATAGACTTTTGGCTTTGGGATTATATGAAAAATATGGTTAACCATGTCCTACAGAACAGTGAAGATAAAAACAATACAATAAACCATGAGAGCTTTGGTATATTTTCGTTAAGAGTACTTGCCTTGAAATTTGCTAGAAAATGAGATCACTTCCTTCCAGGTCCCGAGGTATAGCGAGCCGAGCCTGCTCAGGCCCTATTGACCCCTATGAACTTGCAGATCGCCTGCAAAAAAATAACCCAGGACCTGGACTAAAGTGGTCCCATTTCATAGCAAATTTTAAGGCGTGTTCTCCCAACGAAAATATACCAACACATGAATCTGCCACAAAACTAAGTTCCCGGAACTAAACTCAATAGACTTTTGGCTTTGGGATTATATGAAAAATATGGTTAACCATGTCCTACCCAACAGTGAAGATAAAAACGATACAATAAACCATGAGAGCTTTGGTATATTTTAAGGCGTGTTCTCCCAACGAAAATATACCAACACATGAATCTGCCACAAAACTATAGAACATATTTACAAAATGGTGAGCATTTCGAACACTTGCCTTTATAAATTTAAATGTTTTTGTTTTATTATGTGATTAGTAAATAAATAATATAAATTTCAACGATTAATTTTATTTTCGAAAATTGCTTCAATCAAGATGGCCATAATTTCATAAGAAAATATTTTTCAAAATTTTGATTTTTGTCTTATTTTCGGTCATAGAGTCTACCACCATATGTTGAGGATTTTCTTTTGGGACACCCTGTATATACATTCAGGGTGCTGTATATACATACAGGGTGATTTAAAAAAATGTCAATGCATAATACAAGATTTCTATACAAAAAATAGGACAAAAATGTTTTGTAAAATGCCCTAAATAATAATTTTTTCAAAAGTATTTTATGACTTAATTTACTGTGCAATGAACGTCTACGAATTTAATATTAAAAACCACAAAGCTAGCTGCATATGTATAAAAAAAAGTTTTTATTACAATGAAAATGAATTTTTAATTTTTAATTTAATATAGTTTAGTATAAAAGAATTACGTTTTATTCTTAATTTACATATAAAAACTCGTTTTTCTTTTCATAAATTTTTTTTTACTTTAAATTTTATATTGTTAAAGTGACCAAAAATAAATAGGCTGCCGAACTAAGTTTGCTGTCACTACTCCCCTTTAAAAAAACTATACTTGACAACATTGGTATTTATTCACCTCTTAAAACAACCTCTAAGGCGGTCTGTTTTAGAAGGTTATGTAGTCAGTAAGTTTTTGCCAGAGTCAAACCAGTGCTGACAAATATCCATAGTATGTAGTTATACTGACTGGTATATATTGTTGTCAAACAGTCTTGATAAAAACAAAAACGTTTAAATTCTTATTAGTGTTTGCCTATGACATTTTTATTAACATATGAAGAATATATCATGGAAACACTGTGCGTTAATTTCAATATTTTCTGTGAGACACCCTTTATGTTACACATAACTTTAAAAAATATGTTTGCTTATTGGTTTAATTTTTTTTGTAAAATTAACTGTCCACTAAAATGTTGTATAATTTATAAATACGAAGCGACTATATATTATTCTAACCATAGATCAGATATAACAATATGAGCTTGCAGATGAAAATGAAGATATTTCGCACACCATCAAGGGAAAATGAAAACATTTAAAAGGAAAGACATGTTGTAGACACAGATTTTTATTAGGTGATAAAGTAGTGATGAATAATTACTCTTGGATTTAGATACATTAGCCCCGGGCAAATTATTTGTGAGAAAATCGATGATAATAAAGCTGTATTTCTACTATTTAAGTAACTATGTATGGTTGGTATAAAGTTTTTATCCTTTGCTTAATTATTGTACATACTGTAGTCAATAAAATGTTATGAAGTCTTTATCAAATTGTTTGTTTTTAATTCTGTATTTTGGCAACTGGGTCTTGATTTATATATTTAGTATTTTTTTATTGTTGTTTCAAAACAAAATTAAAAAATAAATTGGTATATTTTGCAAGGTGGTTGAATAGGCTAGAACATACATAGTTCAAAATTGTTCAGTTAAAGTATTTTAATTAAAACATTAAACTAAAACCTACGTGCCAATTACAAGAAGGTTTGAAGGTTAAAGGAAGAACACAGCAATGGCCTATTTAATCAAAAAATGTCCGATCCCCTATGAAAATAACTGTCATTAAGGTACCTTTTTGATTCTGCGCAGTTACAAAATCCCACAATTTTTTATAGAAAAATCGGTGTGTTGCATAAATTAAAGTAGGCAACACATTTAGCTTTGGAGCAGAGTCGGACTCTTTTGTTTTCGTGTGCGACGGCGCAGCACGTATTAGACCATGGACCGGCAATGCTGATCGATCGGATCAATAGTACCCACCACGCTCTTGAACCTCCTTGCCCCGATGTGCCGATATTAAAAGAAAAGCTGTATTCTGTGATTAAAAAATAAAATTTAGTATTTTGTCTTTTCTGTTAAATAACTTGTATTTAATATATTTTTTAACTTTTTTTTTTTTATATATATATATATATTTTTTTTTTTTTTTTTTTTTTTATATATATATATATATATATATATATATATATATATAATATATATATATATATATATATATATATATATATATATATATATATATATATATATATATATATTTCCCATAAATTTGGATTTATGTAATCGGAAAATCTCAACCAAAATTATAAAACAGTCTTGGTACTTTATTATACTAATTACTAATATAAATTCTGCCAAAGTCTTTCATTTTTCGTACTTTAAAAAATAAAATAATACTTCCACATATTTTTACTAGAGTCCGACCGAAACTGGTTTTCCGGCCGAAACCGAATACTCGGCCGTGGCTTTAGTTTCGGCCGAAACCGAAATTCACGGGGTCAAGTATAAAATTCCTTAAAATACTGAAATTTGGTGCATTTTATCCATTATTCTGCATTAATTAGGACATGAAATGGAAACACAGTATATTCATTTTGTTGTAATCATTTGTTTTAATTTTATCTTTGCTACAGAGCTATCCGAACGGCGCACTTGCCGCGAGAAACGAAGGTAGACGAGCGTGCACCACAACTTTCGAAATCAGTTTCGGTTTTGGCAAAACTTTCGGCCAATTTTGGCCGAAACCGAAACTTCCGCCGAAACTTCATTCTTGGCCGAAACTCGGCCGAACCCGAAACCGAACTTTCGGTCGGACACTAATTTTTACATAATAAAGCCATTTTGTCTGGTAGAATCATATAACTAATATTTGTTTAGCGGTAGTTTTTAGTAGTAAGAATTGGTAATAATTAGTAATAACCCCAAAATATTGGCACATGACATAATATCTGCGTAGTTTTAAGAGATAGCATCATTATAATTAAAAATAATAAGTTACTTACCATAAAGGAAAACGGGATTTAAAATGTAAATCTGGAACAAAAAAAACTTTTTTAATTAAGATTTTCGGGTGCCTAATTAAAAAATGTTTACTAAAGAGATATTGCTTATTATACGCAGAAGATTAACAAAATTATAAAATTAACTAATAGTTTAATAAAACACTGGAGTGCGTGGTATATTTTAGGAAATATTTAATATTGTAAAAGATGGTTTTCATTTATTTTAACTTTAATTTAAGAACTTAAAAAGAAATTTTAAATTAATATGGTCCGCCCCAAGCCTGATCTTTATGCCCATAAGGGCGTTATATACTTTAACATTTTCCAAAATTTTTCTATGTTGTGCAGTAGGTACATTCAAGTATTTTTTTTACTTAAGATAATATTCTTCCGTTAATAACAAAATGGCATGCAAAACAAAGTCACAAAAATTTGCAACTTTGATAATTGTCTATCATACGAAGTAAACATGCAGCATGCTTTTCCTAATATTTCCTGACTATCACTTTTTATCAAAAGACCATGCTCCATCACCTTTGCCTTAATACCTTTGTAGACAATATTTTTATATATTTATCACTGCAGAATGGTTACACCCGGTATAAGAATTATTTACATAAATGGCGGTGAACCACTTAAACACGCTTATATTCTTTCTATCAAAAAGTTTCCAAATCCTGGTGACGACAGCAGCCTTAACAAAGCTAAAGAAGAAACTTAGAAACTTTCATTAAAGAAAAAATTTATAAAAACCAAAGGCTTGTATTTATTTTACATAGTGGTAACTTCTTTACTGCGATACCCATGTGCAGTGCCTTCCAGAGTTAACTTCTGGACCGTTTTGTAAATATACGTTTACCTAAATCCTAAGAACTAAAGTTTTTTTGTTTCTGTTATCTGTCATCAATGTACGTTTAGGGTAATGCCTTTTTCTAGGTTAGGCCTAAAAAGTCGTTGTAGGACTTCGCCCATTTTAATCAACGTGTTCTTGCGTTTTGATGTTTTTGACCAACAAAATGTCGTTCGATTTATTACTTAAACAAAGACGTAGGAATAGCTCAAGCATAAGCTTTTGTTAAGAGTAACTAACCACATGCAAACAAAATGCAGGCTGATTTAAAATAATCTACCATCAGCAAGAGTAACTATCTGGTTAAAATAATCATATAAATTAAAAAAGACTAAAAAATTATTTAACAATTAAAGAAATAAAAACAATATGATTAAACACTCTTTTTATATGTGGGATGCACATACATAATGCACAAGAAATTCCATTCTTTAAACAATATTTTTCTGCTTCTCTAATTACATGCTAGGTTATTCCAATATCTGAACGATTCTTCTTTGTTATTTTTGCTAAAGATACTTCCCGCATTTAATTATATTGTGAAAGTGGTCCATTTCAATCGTGCGAAATATTTCGTGACCAACTCTTAATGTTTTGATTTTTGCAATGTTATTGATTGTTTTATGTGTATTGCAAAAAATAAAGTTGCTTGTATTTTGCCTTTAAACATTAATATTAAATGATGACTTAGTTTCGTCTAATAAAATTTTAAAAATTAGGTTTAGTGACTAATAGATTGTTGTAAACGACAGACTAGATTAAAAAACAGAAACTAATATTTTGGCACTTTTAAAAACTCTTTAAATTGGCAACATAACCAAATCAGTTTAAACATATAGTTTTTTCCAAAAATAAGCAAGGAGTTTTATAAACAAATAGGAATTTATTTAAAAGTGTATATTTAGGACAATGTAATAATCGATCTCTTTGGGGTTTTGTAAAATGAAATAAACAAATTTAAATAAAAAATTAGTTATTTGGACCAAAGAGTTGTATGCCCATGGTAAAAAGCATCTCATTAGTATTTGCGAAAATTTGAAACATTTTAAATAAAATTTTTAAAATATTGAAGTGCAAATTTTAATTTTTTTCATATGTTCTCAAAAATATTGTAATTTTATTAAACGTTTCAATTATTAAGCTGGTAAAACAGGTACGCAAAAATAAATAAAATGGAGCTATGGAATTAACATGGGTATTACTATGTATTTTGAGACGCTAAATACGTATCCCATGTCTGTTTAGCTTCACTGCCCTTTAGTTTCTTTTTAATTAAAAAATATTTAAAAATAACGTTGGACGGAGAAAGTACTTTTGCTTTAAAATCTCGAATAAAAAATTCTATTTTGTGGCCACTGAAGCTAAAAATCCAGAAAATGTATCTTTAAACTGATTAGACATTTTAATTTCTTGTAACTTTTAAGTAAGTATGCAATAATATCACTGTAGCTTTGTATGCCTATCAGACCACCTCAGTGTTCACACATCGTCGTTGTGGTTGGGTCCAGTAGGAACTTTTGGAACATGCGCTAGAGTTGCTGGTTATCGGCAACTCTTGCTGCCACCGTATGGAACGGGATCCGAAGCTAAGATGAACACAAGGCTTTAACTCAAGGTGTTAGCACACCGTGCTGATGAGTGAATGACATCCTGTGCCTACAGGTGTCCCCAACGGTGCCTCTGAGATACAGGGCGAACTCTAAGAGTATCTAGCCCGGACTGTGGTAATGCGGGGCTCTGCCGTGGTGGACTATTGCTTCCCTAGCTCCAAACAGAAAGCGAACAGAACCGCTTTCATAGGAAAAAAGTGACATAGGTGCCCTGACCAAAACGGATAAATCCGTTTCGAGAGGTGCCACCCAAGGTCACAAGCAGACAAAGATGCGCCGACCGAAACGGGTGAATCCGTTTCGTAAGGTGCCCCTGAAGTCACCGGCGCCTGTTTCACGGGGAATATCCCTCCCGAACAAACAGGTGCTTAGGAAGGGTTTCCTGAATCCAAACAGAAGGCGGACAGAACCGCCTTTATAGGAAAAAGGGTTCCCTGGCTTTAAACAGAAAGCGGATAGGACCGTTTTCATAGGATAAGGCCGGAAATGCGGCCTCAAAAAGAACATCTGGTTCCTGTAACAAGGACCTGGTAGCTACCCACGTCACTAGACCGGGAGAGGAGGGCATGATGGATCTAATCGTCTGCTCGTCATACTCTCCAGGAGACAGGGACACCAGGACACATCAGAACACATTGTGCTCGTGTCCGGTAGCGACACGAGTAAGAGGAGATGTAAGAACTCTCTCCAAATCTGGTATCGGATTCATTAGCAGTCCGATCCTATTGGGAGAAATATAAAAAGGTGTGAGCCACAATAGACCGAGCGGTCGCAGTGGAGGGCGTAAAAAGTACACTCACTTTAAACCTACCTACCTACCTCAGTTTTTCATTCATTTGAGTAATGACCCTATTTAATATCTTTCCCGAAATCTTTACTGAATTTGGTAATAGCAAGAACTTAACATTGCATTGTATTGAATTTTACAGTACACAATACATATTAGAATAAAGAACTACACAAAATTTGTTAATAATAATTCACATTACTTTTTATAATCTCGTTAAAAAATCTATATTTACCAAAAAAATGAGATGGCCAACTTAATAGAATCTAAATGGACGAGGCTTTAAAGCAAATGTTGTTATTCCATCTAACGTCATTTTCAGATTATTTTTTAAAAATTAGATTGAGCTAAACGGACATTGGATTCGTGTTAAGCCTATCAAAATACATGGAAACTATGTTAGCTCCTAAGCTCAATCTTTTTTTTTTTGTTTGTCTGTAAATTCTAATTAACAAAACTATTACTGTAAAGGCCGATTTCCACCTAGGGAACCAGGAATTATCACCACGGGTAAAGAAGCTGTGCCTTTTGAGATTCACACCTACGATTATCACCTATGGATGACACCTTTTTGCCAATACATTCTACATAAATTTACCGTTGGTACCAGAAAACGTTTTGATTCCCTTTTTTTGCGTTATTTCAAATTTTTACCTCCTATTAAGTGGAAATTCTTAAAGTTGGTTATATGTCTGGTAATTAACAGTAGATTTTTTATTTTTAATAAAAAGTTATAGAATGTTTTGTTTGGGGGATTCTATATTCTTGCTTATAGAACTTCATCAAAATCAGCCGAACTTAATAACCCAAAGGACCCAGATTACAAAAATAAGTTAAAGTGGGACGCAGCTATAACGTTTTTATGAAAAAGGTTTTAAGAACCCATAAAGCAGTAACCCAGTAAAACAGTCTGTGTTTATTTAAATAATAGAGTTCCACAAAGGTGGATAGGTAATCTGGAACTTATTGGGTGACCAGCAAATTCCTTTGACTTTTGGGTTTTGGATATTATTTGCAAGGTTGAAAAACAGAGTAATGGGGAGCAAAAACATACTACTGTAGAAAAAAAGATTTTTTTAAATCTTTTTTGTGAAAAGATAAAGCCTAATAAGTCGATTTTTGGCGAATTTGGGATCTGTGTATTATCTGAATCTGTTAGGTTTTACCTGTATACTATATAGTATAATTTTATGATTATCTCAATACATAAACATTTTGTTTGTTGAGATAATCATGCAATTGAAGTATTAGCATAAAAGCAAAAGCAGATTTAGATAATACAGAGTTCCAAAGTCGCCAATAATCAACTTTCTGTGTTTTACCTTTTCATAGGAGATCTGTTAATTACACTGGGGAACAGCAAAAATGTTTCCGAGACCAAAAAAACCAAAATCTTATTTCTTTATTATATTAATTAATAAATCTATCTGGCAAAAAATCTCAGTTGGCTCTGGTTTTATAGATACCTGCTAAATATAATTTTATCTACCTACCCTTAATGTTGGAACCAAAATAGAAGTACCTGGTTTTTTTACATCAGGTGTACTTTATAAGGGTTATGAATAATGTAATATAAATCCTATAGTGTTAGTTAGTTGAGTTTCAACCACCAGTTGATCGAAAGTGTTCGTATTTGAGAAATTAAAAAAATTTTTTGAGTAACATGTCGCGAGTTTGTGTAAATAAGCCGGACCATTTTTGTTATATATGTGGTGAAGTGACTTTTGAAGAAAAAAGTACTCTTAGCCCTTTAATAAAAAAACTTACCATTGTATTTTGGCTGCAAAGTTGGAGACCAAGATAAAAAATTTGGGGTCCCCTTCTGCTGCAATAAATGTGCGTCAAACATGCGAGGCTGGCTAAGTGGAAAAAAGCGTAAGATGTCTTTCGCTATTCCGATTTGGCGTGAACCGAAAGACCACATTACCGACTGCTACTTTTGTTTGACACCTTCCATGATAAAAGGCCTTTTAGAAAAGAAAAAGTCTCGATAAAGTATCCAAATTTACAATCCGCCATACGCCCGGTGCCCCATAATGACGAGTTGCCTGGGCCCAATCCACCTCAGGAATATACGCTTGACTCTGATGATGATGAAACGGAATCAAACGGTAGTGTGCCGGAAAATGTCGCCGGTCCATCCACTTCGCAAGATTCATATTTTGTCTGTGAACTTCCCACTAAACAACCCCACAAAATAAGCCAAAGTGAATTAAGTGACCTTATAAGGGTTTGGAATTACCCAAGAAAAAAGCAGAGCTATTAGCCTCACGATTACAACAATGGAATTTACTTCAAGATAAAGTAAAAGTTTCAGTGTACCGAAGCCGCCAGAAAAAACTTAACACCATTTTTAATATGGAAAACAATTTGGTAGACCTGTAGGGACATTGAGGGACTAATGACAGCTTTAGATGTGGACTTGAATCAAAAGACTGGAGACTTTTCATTGATTCCTCAAAAGTAAGTCTTAAAGCTGTGTTACTCCATAATGGAAACAAGTTGCCTTCGGTACCAATTGGTCACGCAGTCCACATGAAAGAAACTTGTAGTAATTTAAAACTGTTACTGGAGACTATACAGTACGAAAAATATAAATGGCAAATTTGTGGGGATTTGAAAGTTGTGGCGATTTTGCTTGGAATGCAGCTAGGTTATACCGGCACGGAGCACGATCGGATCACTACAGAAGGAAAGTTTGGCCTCCGAGAGTGTCTCTTGAGCCAGGAAAGAAAAATGTAACCAGCGCGCCATTAGTTCCCGCAGAAAAATTTTTACTACCACCACTTCATATAAAATTGGACTCATGAAAAATTTTGTAAAGGCCATGAACAAGGAAGGTCGTGTTTAGTTATTTAAAAGCAAAGTTCCCTTCAATCAGTGATGCTAAAATTAAGGAGGGGAATATTTGTGGGTCCCCAGATTAGGAAACTCTTCGCAGATCAGCAATTCAATTCCGTACTTGAAGGCAAGGAAAAAGACGCGGAATGCCTTTAAAATGGTTGCAACGAATTTTCTGGGAAACATAAAAGCTGAAAACTATAAAGACCTGGTTGCCCAACTTCTTTCTTGTTACCAAAACCTAGGGTGCAATATGTCCTTGAAAATTCATTTCTTGGATTCTCATCTGGATTACTTTCCGAGAATTGTGGAGCTGTAAGTGACGAACACGGTGAGAGGTTCCACCAGGATATTCAAACATGGAAAGAAGGTATCAGGGAAAATGGAACTGTGAGATGTTAGCCGACTACTGCTGGTCTATTACGCTTATTAGAGGCTGCTTACAAAAGGCAGGCTAAGAAGCGTAACTGAATGACTAAACTTTTAATTTAATGGTAAAAATGTGCTATTAAATTGTTTTGTTGAATCAACAATATTATTGTTATTTGTATTTTGTATGTTCACTGTATATACCTATGAATTAAAATTTTGTAAAAAATAATTGATTTTTTTGCTAGCCAACTAAAATCTTTAATAGATATTTTTTAGTTACTTGGGTGTAGTTGAATCTAAAAAACTTGGGTTTGTTCAGGAAACAAACGAAAAGTTGAAATTTGTTCCCCAGTGTTATTTAATTCGACGCGCGCCTTTATGCATCAAAAATGATAATCATCATTTAAAGCACTAGGTGTAATATTTTATTGCTTTTATTTTTCTTTCAATTATATTGTTAAGATTAATCCTTTTTAACAGTTATTTCTGATTTTAAATTACTAATATTCTTTAGTGTGTTTATAAAACAATATTATTTAGCCGACTAATCCTTTTGATAGGTAATTTTTTCATAGCTAGTTAAAAGTACCATATTCATTTTACTTTGTATTTAACATTTGCCCTGTTCTCGTCCTGTTTCAGCTATATATGTGATACAGTTTTAATAGTGTATCTAGCTTTCTCATATTTGTATAACCCATTTCTACTAAAAATCTCTTCCGACATTATATTTCTATAAGAACTTAAAAACATTTACTGAAATCAAGGTTAACTGAGAAGTTATTTTTTTATTTCAAATAAATGAGTAAAATAAAGAGTACTTATATTTACGTAAAAACACAATATAGCGCCCATAATAAAATAAAGTTGATGATGGTGGCTAAGTGACAAAACGTAAAATGCCCCATTTAAAAGCACTATAAAATGGAGCGGAAAAAGTAACAATACAAATAAGCAAATTATTTTAAAATCGGTTTAAAAATAAAGCCAGGAAGAAATAAAAACTATTTTCTAAAATGTTGTTTTTTTTTCGGATATCTCCAGAAGCACTTAAGATTTTAAAACCTTTCAAACACTATATTATAAGTCACATAAATGTGCATCTCTGTCACAAATTAACCATCTTCGTATCTTCAATAGTTTCTTAGATCCCAATGGTTAGTGTCGAACCTAAATTTCCCTATTTAGTAAAGTAACTATCAATAATTCTCTAATATTAGTATAAAGTGGCTTCTGGCTAAGGGTATATTTTTCAGTACTGACTACCTGTCCTTAAATGGAATCTTGTCGGCCATTAAACAAACATCTTGATAGGAAAATTATGATACAATTAACATTTTTGTTTATAATTTACCTGATTTGTACTGCATCACTGATTATTGATTATATTATTAATTCTTGTAGGATAATTAGCCTATTGAGATAGAAAAATATATAACATTTAAATATGTTAAATAATTTAGATTTTTGTTATCTGAATGCTATTAGGTATTCGGTATTAAATTATTTATATAACATTTATGTTGTAAATACTTTAAGAAAAGCAGCAAAGAATGGGTTAATATTGGTAAAACCGAACAGGCGAAATCTCCCAGTCAAAACTTAGAATTAAAGATTTTAAAATAATGTAAAAGACAAAAGTTCATCCTTTATGTTAATATCCAAAGCTATTTGTTAGCTTTAAAAGACATCCTAATAATTACGTCTCTCAAATTTTTAAAACAATTTTTAATTCTTTCTAAAATCTTTAATTAATGGGTTTAATTTTTGCTTACCTTTTTTTATTTTGACTGTATTACATTTCGACCCAAATTATTTTTTCAAAAATAGATATTTTATAAAGTTACCTTATACAGGGTGCAGAACAAATGAACTTTGCACTACATGTAACCAAATTTTAATAGCACTATGTAGAAAAATGCACATTTAAATGGCGCTACTTCTAAGAAAATGTATTTGAAATCAAGCATTGTTAAAATTAAGAAGCTTTATGAAGGTTGGTTCTGTCAGTCTTATTTAGCACAGTGGTGCAATTTACAAAAAATGGACAAAAATTAAAATTATCTTATACATCTAAAATTTTACAAATGGGCTAAATTGCATTAAAAAAACGTTTTTTAATATATTCTTTTACTATTATCGAAAACAACTTTACTACTGGAATTTTTCTGAAAAAAAATATCAGATAATGCCAATCATGTAAAAACTATTTTTTTGTAATTTTTATCTTAATTGAAGCCAAAATTGATGCCAAAGTCAAGTTTCAATTAAAACTAATAAATAAAAAAAATCCACATGATGCGGACTTTGCTGATAACAAAGGTATCGCCATTTGAATTTCTAAAGAAATGTAATCATCTTTGAAATAACCTGTATAATATCTAATCTTGATGTGGCATACGTATAATACGGCAGACTGTCCTTCATGTCATACCAAATTTTGAAGTTTGTAGAGTTAATAGTTTTAAAATAAGATAACTATAATTTAGTTGCTCCTCTGCACTTTCAACAAAAGACAAATATCTCAAAAACTAATAAAATTATACATATAGTACTAAGAACAAACTTGGGTTATTTTTTATTTCGGTAAATAAAGGATGTTTCATTTAAAATAATATAACTTTGATACGTCACACTTTTTTGAGGACACCTTGTATTGTCTTGAATAATTTTATGCTATGGCCATATCCGACCTATAAATGTTTTACAATTTATTTTTTTTAACCTTTTGGTTTGGCAGCTATAATAGTAGCGTCAATGAAGCATTTTAGTTAGAAGTCTTCAAGAACAGCTTCGATTTTGATAATTTCTTTAAAATACTTTTGTTTCGGGAACTTCAATTTCTGAGAGCAGAAATTTTTACTCAATTTTCGGACTGTTATAATTCCTTATAATATATTTTTTGATATAATAGTGACATAAAACAAATATACATGACAAAGTTAAAAATCTATATATTTCTTTAGGATATAAACAACTCCGAGAAACATATTCTATATTAGATATTTAAGAAAATATGATAAAAGTTAAATAAATAAAATTTTATGAAGGGTTATTTATGAGTATTTTTAAAATATTTTATTAAATGTTAAACCTTTTTTTTGCTTTACTCACTTACACAAAAAATATGGAATTTAATTTTTATTTATATTTTGCGTATCGGGGATTTTATCTTTTTCAAGTGATGGGTGGAAATGAAGGCCACTTTTTCTGCAGCTGATGCTGAAGCGCATTCTGTTTTTCAGAAGAAAAATATAATTTTTAAGGCGTTTTTTTACTAATTTTAAATAGATATACGTCTTTTTGCCAACCTTATTCTTCGGAAGGGATTACAGAATTAATTTTCCATTGCTGGACTAAGTAGACTCTTAGCACCTGATGATAAAGAAATATTTTTTTAACTACTCGAAAATACATGCCTTACAACGATTTTATTCAACAAAATGTTAAGTAAATATAAAAACATTAAAAAAGAGCATCTTTTATCTATTCATGCATTCACTGGATGTGATACTACCCTTGCCTTTTACAATATAGGTAAAAATAATTTTATTAAAATTTTTAATAATGATTATAAATTACGTGGAGCATCTGAATCTTTTATCGTTGAAAATCAAAGTGATGAAGTACTTTTCAATAAAGGTGTAAGTTGTATACTCAAAATGTATGGTGCTAAAACTGTCAAAAACTTTCATAGCATTAGCTTGAAAAGATAAAAGATTACAACTTTACTCACTACTTCGGACAGATGATGCAGCAAAACAACATATCAAAAGAGTCTACTTATAAGTCCAGCTATGGAAAATTCATTCTCCAATCCTTCCTGAAGAGTGGGGTTCGCAAAAAGACGATTTTTTAAAACCAGTAAAAATGACGCAACCAACAGCACCTGGAAACGTCTTAAAAACCATATTTTGTTCTTGCAAAACAGGATGCGGTTCAGCATGTGGCTTTAGAAAATGTTGCCTTCATTGCTTGCAGTGTTTGCAGTTGCGATATCGACCCACCACTTGAAGAAGATTAAATCTCCAATACGCAAAATATAAATAAAAATTAAGTTTTATATTTTTTGTATATGTAAGTAAAGTAGACATTTTTTAAGATTTAATAAAATATTTTTAAAATAATAAAAAATACCTCTTCATAAAATTTTATTTCTTTAAATTTTATCATATTTTCGTAAATATCTTATGTAGAATATGTTTCTCAGAGTTGTTTAAATCCTAAAGAATTATATAAATTTCTAATTTTGTTATGTTTATTTATTTTATGTCACAATTATATAAAAAACATTTTATAAGTAATTATTACACTACGGAAATTAAGTAAAATTTCTGCTCTCAGGAATTAAAGTTCACGATATCTTCGAAACCATGAAAAATACGAGAAATTATTATAAAACTATTTTTGTAGCAAATTTAATTATGAATAAAAAATATTGTGTGTAAATGTAACGAAAATTAATATTTAAAAAGTTACAGCGATTTAAAAAAATGGTCCATTTAAATATCATAAATATTGTTTAAATAACACAAATATTTGTTTGCTCGGTCCTATAAAGCATGTTGATACTTGAATTTGTAATATTCTGTTTAAGTAGTATTTGAATAAACTTTTCGAATTTACAACAATGAATTATATTGCATTTGGCTTTAATTCGAATTTTATATAGCCAATAGTAACTCCTTAAATAGAAAATAATTTGCCTTTCTCAACAATAAATGATAACTTAAAAAATAAGAAGTATTAAAAGCCTTTTATGATTACTTCCCAATCAATAAAAACATCGTTAATTTAATTGGTGGATTTAAACCTGAAATTCCAATAGTCATAAAAATTATAATCAAGCTGATTTGTAGCTAATAGCCTAGCTAGGGGTTAGTGTGTTTAATACTGATTAACTGTGCTTAAAAGGAATCTTTGAAAGGTTTACGGCCGAGTGATGATCGCGTTGTTAAATTTAGCAATGGACTTAGCAATTGTTAAAAGTTAACAACGGTTTAGAATGTTTAACAAAATGTCAGATTTTGACTGGTTGCCTACTAAAATCATTGAATAACACTGACAATGACGTCTTGTTAAACATTCTAAACCGTTGTTAACTTTTAACAATTGCTAAGTCCATTGCTAAATTTAACAAAGCGATCATCACTCGGCCGTTAGAGTTATAACTCTAGGTATAAGCATTTCAATTAGCTCTTTTAAGAGAAAAATATTGATTAGAGACACTTTAACCCTTGGGATTTTTTCGTATCTGTAAAATAAGTTTACATTTTTCTAAAGAAAAATTCTAAAATCTAAAATTCCTTTTATGTTTAGAATTGGTTTGATAAGGCTTAAGAAATAGTGTTATTTTATTCATATTACCAAATGATAGTTTATCTTTTAAATTTCTGGCAATGTCCAGGTCTTTAAATATTTCTCTCTCCGATCTGAATGTTCAGAGGGTGGTAATATTCCACTGCACCTAGACCTCAGTAGGTCCTTTGTGCTTCCTCTTGTAGGCGGGAGATTCACTGCGTCTTCCAACCTATTGATTTAAAATAGTTGACGACGTCTTTATGTGGAATCTCCCTAATTTCGGCCAGTAATGGCCAGTTCGTGCCCAGCATGGAGTTCTGTTCGAATGTGTGGGCGGGACAATCGCAAAGAATGTGTTCCGCGGTCTCATCTTCTTGTTCACAGCCTCTACATAATCCTGTGTTCGTTAGACCCATTTTAAATAGGTGTCCTCGTAGCCCGCAGTGGCCAGTTAGAATGCCCGTTAGTGTTCGGAGGTTCCTTCTGGACATCATAAGGTTTTTTTTCGCTATTGTCTTGTCTGGATAGCTCAGCATTAATTTTGCAAAATTGCAGTTTGTAGTATCATCCCATTTTCCTTTAAACAGTCGATGGAAGTATTCTTTAATGATGTCTTTTATCGCTCTTGTTGTCAGTCCAGTGGTGGGGACGGGACCAACTAATTTCCGTCCCGCAGCCGCCCTGGCCAGCGAGTCAGCGGTTACCTTTAGATATGTCATGTCCCTTGATCCAGGCTAGGTTGACCACATTATTTAGAGAGATGTTAGTCAGGGCTTGATGACATTCTAGTACTAGTCCCGAAGTAATTCGTGGTCTTTTCAGGGCTAGTAATGCTTGCCTACTGTCTGTATAAATACAGATCGTATGGTTGGCGAAGCACGCTGGGTTCGGCGCCCATTGTCCATCCGATTTTCAAGTTTATGGTTGGTGAGTATATGCCACAGCCTGTGCCCACCTTGGTCTTAGAGCCGTCAGTGTACAGGCTAATGGTTCCTTTAGACTCGCCTTTTATTGGTATTGTTCCTCTTATGTTGATTGTGTAGGATTTATTGAAAACGAACCTTGCTGCAACTGAGTCCGCTCTTGCCTGTAGAATTGGAAGTTCCCCTGTAACATCCCGCCACAGGCGTCGTCCAGTTGAGCAAGTGCCTACATTAGTGTCTAGATCGACCATGCGGAGGCGTGTTAGAGTCATCAAAGCCGCTTCCCTTACAAATATATCAAGGGGGGTGAGATTCAATATCACCTCCATAGCTCTAGTCGGTGTAGTCCTTATAGCACCTGTGATGTTTAAACAAGCTATTCTTTTAATTTGATCTAGCTTATGTTTTTTCGTGATCTGTTCTGTTTTGGACCACCACACTATGGAACCGTAAGTTACCATGGGTCTTATTATGGCCGTGTAGATCCAATGGGCTACTTTGAGAGAGAATCCCCAAGTCTTTCCTATGGTTCTGCGGCATTGATCAAAAGCAATATATGCTTTCTTTATTCTGTTCTCCAAGTGAGAATTCCACGTTAGCTTACTGTTAAAGGTAATACCAAGGTATTTGACCTCTGTTGAGAAGCTCAGTTTTGTATTGAAAAGAACGGGTGCTGTGAGGTTCCCTAGTTTCTTTTTCTTTGTAAACAGAACCATTTCTGTTTTCTTGGGATTTACAGATAGAGCGTGTTTAACGCACCACTGTTCCAACTTTCTAAGGGCATGTTGCATTCTATCGCAGATTACATTCAGGAATTTGCCTGTTAGCAAAATAACCACGTCATCCGCGTATGCTATCGTGTATAGGTTTTTGTTGTTAAGGCGTCGCAAGAGGCTGTCTAGAACCATGTTCCATAGTAAGGGTGAGAGTACTCCTCCCTGCGGACAGCCTTTTGTTACCTTGCTCCTGACCTTAACATCGTCGGCCTTTATTTCTATTACTCGTTTAGAGAGCATATTCATTATCCATCCATTTACTTTTGGTGGGGTATGATAATCAGCAAGTGAGTCTGATATTTTGGTAAAGGTCGTTTTGTCAAACGCCCCCTCTATGTCTACGAATACACCTAAGGCGGACTCCTTGTACTCCATTGATCTTTCGATTTTATTTGAGACTGCGTATAGTGCTGTCTCCGTTGATCTGCCTGTAGTGTATGCATGTTAGTTTGGGTGTAAGGGTTTATTGATAATCACTACATCTCTGGTATATCTTTCGCATAGCCGCTCCATGGTTTTCATGGGAAATGATGTAAGGCTGATTGGTCTAAATGATTTAGGGATACTGTAGTCAGCCTTCCCTGGTTTTGGTACGGAGACAACTCTTGACTTCTCTCCAGGCCTTCGGGATGTATCTTAGGGCCAGTGATGACCTGAAAATCCCTACCAGGTGCGGAAGTAGTACCTCCATTCCCCACTAAAGTAGGGCTGGATATACGCCGTGGTGATTTGAAGGGGGAGAAGCCAGTGATGGCCCAACGAGCCTTGTCCTCATCAATAATTTTTGAGGCAATTTGCCAGTCTTCGTTTGTGGGTATCACCTCTACATCCACGTCCACATGTTCTGTGTCTGCTGATTTTATAGTGGTGGAACCTGGAAAGTGTGTAGCAGCCAGACAGTTGATGCTTTCTTCAAGGTTGGTTGTGTAGGAACCATTCTCGTTTTCAATTTTCCTATACATCTTTAAATATTAATTACATTCATTAAATATGTGTTTAATTGTCAACTGTGTGTTGCATGATTGACATTCTTCTTCTCTTTCTTTTTTTGTGCCTAATCTCCCATTATCTTTTATGCCAATTCTTCCATTAGTCTTGTTTTTTTTACAAGTCTGTATAACCCTGAGACTGGTTGGATATATTCCTGTGTGCTCATTTTCGGTTGCCCAAATAATGCCTGTCTTTTGTGATTTAACATGATTGACATACAGGGGAGTAAGTTGTTTGTATAATAGATTTGTGTGTTAATAGTGTGTGTCCCAGGCGCAGACTTGCCATGAGTGCAAGCGATTTTCCAGGTTGGTTGTTATGTTTTTTCTTTTTACAAAAGGTTTCTTTAATTTCATGTAATTTGTTTGGTTCATCCAAAAGGTCCCACTTAAGTAGGATAAGGTTCTTTAAAATATTGGATGACAATAACCTTAATTTACGGTTCCAGAATACGTTGTTTATTTCCATATATGTAATTTTATTTCCACATTATCTACATATTTATTTTCCGGATCCCGCATGACTGAAAAACCATGAAATTAACCCCCTTTTTCTTTTGGCTTTTTTTTCGTTTTGTAAACTGTATTAAGGGATGTTAAAGCAGAGGGGAAACCGGGGTGATTTAAAACAAACACGAGGAATACTGGGGGGGATAAGTAGAATAAGACCCGGAAAAAAACTTCATAAACACCCAAAAAAACGAAGGAAGAACACTAGACAAAATAGGAAAATATTTCGCAACAGTAAACCACAAAGTCCAAGATGACACCTACACAAGATACTTTTACAATGGGGAAACCCAAAATTGCAGAATGTGGAGGAGGGAAAAAAAGCCACCATATCCTGTAAATGTGAAAAGGTGAATCAAAAGACAGTCAAGGGTTCAAAAAAGAGCCCCAGGAAAT
Source organism: Listronotus oregonensis (assembly GCA_019359885.1). Lineage (NCBI taxonomy): Eukaryota > Metazoa > Arthropoda > Insecta > Coleoptera > Curculionidae > Listronotus > Listronotus oregonensis. Next base: position 13,527 of record JAHBCN010002406.1, on the reverse strand, counting down.
ATGAACCAATTAGTCTGGGGTTATTCAGACTGGAAAAAAAAACAAGACTTTGGGGGAATTGGATAAAAAATAATGGGAGATTAGACATAAAAACCCAAGAGACTGCACTGCCTGTTTTAAAATCAAGACGGTATGCCCAGCATAAAAAAGAAATTAATGTGCATTTTTAGTTTGGAATGATTGGTGTTGTAAAGCACAGCAAACAAATGGGTTTAAAACAAACACGAGGAATAATGGAGGAGTTAATTTAGAAACGACCTGGCAGAAGGATTTAATAATTAATTAAATGCACAAGGAAAAATATAAAAAGTAGGTTTACGCCGTTTTAAGGGTAATAAAAAAACGTGGGTTTAAAGGGAACCAAATTGAATTGGACGATTGTATTATACTCTTACATAGAATGCTACAAATTAAAATGTAAGTACATTTAGATCATCAACAGTAATTTATTTTTTCTACGACTGTTTAATAATATGCTTAATATTAACTAATTTTTAATAGATAATAATACTTATTACCTACCAGTGAGTAATGATCCATTGCACATGGGTTATTACTCACGGATTCGATGACCTCTACATAGTAGCATCAAACGCACGTATACACGTCTTTAAGAGTCAATAAGCACTGTCTAACATATCTAACTTTCAAAAGGTCGACCTTTAATAATTGTCAATATCGAAAAAAATAAGAATTATTAACACATTTCAGTTATCTGAAGAAAAAAAAGGTTCATCTTTCACAATCCTGTGACCTTATAAGATAGTGTATAAAAATAATAGGGTGCTTTGCCTGGCAGAAAAATTGTTGGTTGACATCTGTTTTCACGGTACCATGACAGCCAATGTTATTCACAACTGACGCCATATTCTGATTTATAGAATATATTAGAAGTTTTCGTTCGTTCAATAACCTAGGAAAAGTCGTAGAAAAAGTATAGTATTTTACTCGCATGTAATAGCTATTACTCACTCTGATGAATTGAGTAATAGCTATAATTACATGCTCATTGAATAATATACTATTGCTATTAGTTAAATAATATTAAAACATGTATTTGACTAATAATTTGTATACAAGTTAAAAAATGACCTAATTAATTGTTATTATTACTAAATATATTTATTATTTAGGTTAACATATGAATATAAACTGATATTGTTCTTTTATTTGTTTTTGATTGAGCCAGGACCATTATTATTTGCTATTGACATTAAGGTGCATTTAGATATACAGAGTAATTTAATGAGTAACTCAGTGACCATATTTTAGTATAAAAAATTAAAACTAAAATGTTAAGCTATTGATATTTAACTATTAAGCTTTTTATAACTGGTTTATTAGTATGTCTCTCAGTTACAATTAAAACTGAGATTATAAACATTTCAGGAGAGTAATGTACTGTCACTTCATGATGTGCGTAGCCCAAGTACCAAAGTACAATGTAACCATGGGCAGAAACTCCTAACATTCTTGTTTCTACTTTACAGGTACTGTATATACCACTAAGGGGTTAAATATTGTTGTCGTTATTGAAAAATACATATTTGACCCTGGTTAAAAATTGTTGAAGTACATATATTTCATAGATATATAAAATCAATATTTTTACATAAACTTTTATATCTTGGTACAAGTATTCACTTTTGGTCCCTATATTGTACTAATTTTATTTATTTTTTAAATGATAATTATTTATTTATAAGCATATTTTTACCCTTTATATAAACTATAACTTTAGTAATGTGTTTTTTTTTAATACTATTTAATTGATATCAAAATAAAATATTACGTGGATACAATAGACAAAAGAAAATTAATAATAAAAGTGTCGTTATAATAGTATTATAAGTACAGTACAAACATTTTTTAAATTCAATTATTGGCTTATGCTGTACAGCTATTAGGTTTGTACCAATACAAAAAATGTTATTCTTCATTTTAGTTACAACATGTTAAAAATTAATCAATTAAGTACTGTGTACTGCAAAGAATTAATCAGCGTGTATTATGGTAATGCGTTTTCCTTTATTTAAAGGTGCTTTCGCCATGTTTCATCAAGGTAAATTCTGGATCTGTTTTCTAACCTATATCTTTTAATTTCTTGAAGGTAATTAAACCTCCAAGTGCGCAATCTGTGCGATTTCATTGCAACTTGTCTTTTTTCTATTTTGCGGTATTTAAATCCCATTTTACAATCAACTCTATGGATGGTGGCACGGCTAATATTTATATTGGTTTTGTCTTCGCCTAGCTTCTTTTTCAGTTTATCCAAGGTAGGAACAACTTTGCTTTCATAAAGACGATTTTTTTTTCTTCTTATTAGGTCCTGATCACTATTGTCTATACGGTGAGATTAAAAATCACTAGGTTTTTTTGTTTTGTTTAATTCTTCACTAATAATAATATCCCTTTTCAATGATATTTAAGTTTTTGTAAGTAGACAGGTTTCTCTTAAAGCTTCTTGTTTAATTAGTCCTCTACTGATTAAAGTTTCATACACATTTTTCACAAACTGTTTTGCATCTAATGACAAATGATTTTGACGCTACATAGTTATATTCTCGTAAAACAACTCAACGCACAGTAAAAACTGCCACTTAAATATTAGCCTAAATATTTATATACCTAATGGCTAATACTCAAGAAATACCTGCCCCACCTCTGCCATTATGAAATAACGGGTTTACCCAATATCAATAGGTAATAAAATCGTTAAAGGTTTATTGGGGTATTGTCCGTCAAAAGCCATAGCGATATACTTTGAGACAGACTATATTATCACGAATTACGTCACACTTGGTTCTTCGGGTGGTTTATTAAATAAACAAGATTTTCGGAATGGTTTATTAGCAAGAGTTTCGGCTTTTTTATAGTATTAGTGCATTTTAACACAGGATCATTTAGAGCAGACATTTTTTTCATTTTACGTCATGAATTCGTATGCTTAAATTGGTTTCGAATGGTCGAAAAAAAGTTGTGTTCGAAAATACGGACACTGAATTTCTTTTTCTTAAGGTTTCTGAGTTTGGTAGAATTAAGCACAAACATGTAACACCTTGTAAATATACTTATATGTTTGTATATATATATATATATATATATATATATATATATATATATATATATACCATCTATACCTTTATATTTTTTCTTTGTATACTGCGTTAATAATTATTATACATTAATGTCCTTCCTAGAACTGACCGGTTGATTAGAATATTATAAAATCATAAAATGAAATCAAAACAAAATGCAATTATTCATTGTTTTGCAATTAGCGACAAGGCGTGTGACAGAGTAGTTGTATATTATATAATTTGCCATTACGACTTAATTATCTAGGCAATAATTAGGTTTCATTACGAGATTTAAAGCATAATAAAATTGGGGCTAATCAAGCAGGGAGGGGAGTTACATTTCAACACATATATTGGAATGACACAATACTGTTTTATTGTTAATAAAAGCTACTAAAACATATTAGGTATAAATAATAAATATTTAACGAACACACATAAAATTTTAAAAATAAAAACAATGTTACATTTAAGAATGCAACACCCGGTCTTTTATTAATAGGTCATTTTATCCATTAAAAAAAAAGAGATAAAGAAGTAAGGTTTTTCTTTGGGTGTACGTTTTTAAACAAAACAATAAATCCACACCAGTGGGGTGTTCAATCTTTCGGGAGGTCATTAATTAAAATTTAAATGCATTTTGGCAACTGATTTTTGTTAAAAAAAAAATTTACTGAAGATTCATTTAGGCATTTTATTTTCAAAAAATGTTTTTAAAGAAAAAAAAAGAATATTTTTGATAAAACAAAAAGACCTGAAAAATGTTAACTTGCTTGCATTTACCCGGACCATGGATTAAATGTTGAAAGAGGAAATCGCCAATCGTAAATTGATCGGGAAACTCGACACCCCGTTTAAAACAATAGGTCAATGCAGGTTTGGGAGCACGGATTTTTGCCAGAACGAAACCAAAATTTGGAGATTGCCGCGCTTTTGAAAACCCCGTAATCCAAAATCAAGAGTTTATATGTTTAGAATAATAAAGGGAAATTTAAAAGATTGAAAAAATATATTTAAAATTTATTAAAAAAAAATAATAATTTATATAAATATTATATATATATATATATATATATTATTTATTTATTTAAACCCTTTTATGTTTATGTTCGGAAATAAAAAGTAAAAATTTGGGAGGTCATTGACCAAATGACCTAATGGAGGAGCTGCCACTGATCCACACGCTTCTTTTAATTTAGTCTCAGATCGTTTTGATTAAATCTTATCGCTTCAGTTTGTTTTACAGAGCTTTATTATAAATAAGTGAAATGTCAATTAAATAGTACAGGAGATGAAGCAATTTGGCTTGCATTTTTTTATGCATAAATTTACCTGAAATTTTCACAGAAGGTAGGGAATAGCCCAAGCATCAAATTCTATATCATACCGAGGGGCGCTTTTATCCACCCCATCTCGGGGGTGAAAATTTTTATTTCATTTTTAATAAAGGAATTGATAAAAAAAGTAATTCAAAGTAAAAAATGTTTTATACATTTTTTTCGTAAAACTAATATTTTTTAAGTTATTCGCGATTAAAAGTAACAGTTTCTCGACCAAATAATTGAAATTTTTAATTGGTTTTTCACAAATAACTTGAAAAATATGCACTTTATCAAAAAAACTGTAAAGAGTAAAATTGTAGCTTATAAAAAACAAAAAAACTCCTTTTATAATTTCTCTACAACCAATACGAACCAAGCTACGGCTTGTTGATGGTTAGCTTTTGTTAGTCAAATGCTAAATTTAAAAGATTCAAAGTCATAGCGGGAAAACTTTGCATTTTTTTGAATAATATTATAAATTCTTTTTAAAAGTATATATTAGACCTTTCTTTTTTAAAAAAAAGTCTCTAGCATGAAAATTAGGCAAGTTATGATCAAAATAAGGTCGGTCCCTACTTTTTACTCCCTAAATATCCTCCTAATTTAAATTGTTTTTTGCCCTTCTGTGATTCTCTTTATATCTGTATTTTAATACATTTTGGAAGTTTGACCAATTTAAAACGCTTTATTAAAAAAAAAAAAAAAACATTGAAGCTTAAAGTTAAAAACGATTTTCCGCAGTTTCGTAAAAAAGTCCTTTTCTTTCAAATAACTTTAAAAACACTGGAGATACGAAAAAAATGCTAGGGTACCGACTTGTAGCTTTTTGGATTATTAAGATTTTCCTTTTTATAGATTTTCTGTACAATAAATATTTGGCGAGATATGGCCGCTTAAAGCATCTATTTACGAGCAAGCATCACCTTATTTGATTAAATTCACCCCATTTCAAAACTAAGGAATTTAAAGGGTTGTAATTTACAAAGCCTTGTAGCTCTACAAAATCATTTTTGCAAAAAATCATTTAAAATAAAAGAGCTATGTTTAAAAACCAATCAATTTTTTTTCGAAAAATTCGAATAGCCCACTTCGGAGCGTAATAATTTACATAACCGGTATACTTCGCAGTCCTCGTTCACTATACGTTCAAAACTTTTGAAAACGGAAGCATTTTACCAACAGATTGGGGACGGTTCTTAAAGGAAGGTTCAATCCATTAGAATGAACAAACCGATTGCACCTGAAAAACGTCTAAAAATAATTTTATGTCAAGGGTTGATTGATTTATAAGGGTTAAAAAGTTGCAAAATAAAATAAGTACATATTTTAAGCAACAGCATTCTAAACTTAAATCACTATGATAAATTAGCTCTAACAAGGGTTGATTAAGGGTTAAAATATTCTAAAGTTGAATTCCAAAGCATAAAACAATTATTAATCAAATAATCCAAACCAAAGTTTACTAATCTTAGGGTTTAAAATGTTATTTTATAAGTTTTGACAATAAGGAGTAGTTCTCACCCTTAAAAAAACAGCCCTCATCGGCATGATATATAAATTAAAGTAGATGGTAAGATGAGCCTAATTACCAAATTTCTATACAAATCGATGCAGGACGAAAAAATTGCTATTTCTTGAGCTTCATTTCCTGGACTAAAATGTGCAACATCGTAAATAAACAACGAGTTAATACACAGGCATATTGCCTGTGTATTAACAGGAAAAAAATAAGTGAATTTCACAAAAAAGGCTTAAAGTAACAATATTTTATTTCCTAATTATAGAAATAAAAATGACACATATCAGCTAATACGAAAACCCAAAGTATTTTAATAAACTGGATTAGCTTAGCTTGTTTCAGGACCACATTAGATATTAGAAAACTTCACCTCATAAAGGGGTAAAATAGGGGGGAATGTTTGTATAGAACTTCGTCATTTTTAGATTTAGAAGAAAATTGGTATAAAGGCTATTGATTGCGCTTAAAAATGATTTTTTTAACCTTATTGCAATTACATTGATTGGATGGTTAAAATGGGAATAAAAATTTGTATAGGAAAATTGTCATTTTAGAAGTTATAAACATGAAAGTTGGTAATTAGGTTCCGATTACCCAGGAAGCTAAAATACGTCAGCTAAGAAAGGATTTAGGGAAACTCGACCCCAAATGGGAGAATGGGATAAAAGTTTAAAGGGAACTTTGTCATTCTGACCGAAGTACGAAAATTGTTACGTACGCTATTGATTACGATTAAAGATGACCTGTTTTAAATCTTTTGAAATAACGTCTCTTTTGGAGGTTATTAGGGAATAAAGTTAAATTAAAATCGACATTTTTCAAAACGCTCCTGATTACCTCAAAACATAGAAAGAGGTAGTGTTTTTGAAACTAAAAAAGGATGGAAGTTTTTATGAGAAATTCGTTCTAACTCATTTACAAACGCCATTCTTGTTAACAATTATAACAAACAAAAAACTATAAAATAAAATTGCTTAATCGCAGGACCCGCTACGCTGTGGATCGTGTGACGAATGAATAAAAAAAAGACAAAGCATCCAAAATTGTGTTTTTACGCAGGAAAGCCGCGGGCGAAATCCTAGTAATTTAAAATTAAGCACCCCACGCTTTTTTACTACAATTAATTCTTTTTTACTTTTCTAATTCAGTTTCCTATAAAAGCGTGTTTTTTAAGCTTTTTTAAACTAAAATTTATTATAATAATTTTGCCCAACTCCTGTTTCTTACTCTAAGTTTATTCCTGGGTATCATCTTTTATTTTTAGAAATAGGTTTTAAATCGCCTTGTATATTTAAATGTGTTTTATCGTTTTAATTGTTTGAATTCTTTTTTATATTATTCTTGAATTTAGTGTTAAGGCGATACCGTTCCTTTTATAAAAGTCACGACCAGAGTTATGACATGTTATATTAGGGTTAATAATTATTATAACAATATAATTAACTCGAGTACTTACGATTTAATCAACAAGAAAAGCACTTCAAACTTGGTAATTAGGAAAACAAAGAAACAATTACTTTAAGGATATATGCTCCTGCAATGTTTATGGATCTGCCCTTTAATATTAATGAAGTTATCAATTTTGTCAAGAAAAAATGCATGATATATACATCCATGCACGAGTAGGCTCTAATAACTTAAATAAGCAACAATAACCACCGATAAATGGGATATTAAAATGCTAATGACTTCTTTATGGAGGTCTTTGTTGAAGAAACGCCGGCATTTGTTATGCAATTTATTATATTGGATTGATTTTGTAGTATAAATATAAGCTTTTTTGATACTGTGGTTACTCGTATTTTTACTCGGAATCAAAGGGATCTTAGAACTCATAAATGTAATTGCGACTTAAAGGTAGTTTTTAAAAGTTTAAAAAGTTACAGAACAGTTAAACTGTTCACCTATTTTCATAAACAAGGACAAATTCCAGGATTTAACAAGTATATTTGTTTTTCTGTCAATCAATAAAAAAACCTTTTCCTTTATAGTGCTCTAAATAAAATGAAAATAATTTATTTTAACCATGACAAAAACTTTTTCTTTGCCTCTCTGTACATTGGATGTGTTTTTTTAAATAATAAATTCGTAGCCATTCATTGCACAGTAAATCAAGTCGAAAAAATACTTTCTAAAATTACTACATTTATATTATACGTCTTAAAATTTTACCATAACAAAAGTTGTGCTTTGTGACACGAAAGTTTAAACTTATGACTTGTTTTTGGCAATGTTTTAATTAGAGGAATTAACAAAAAAAACCTTAAATAAAATTAATATTTTAATCAAATAATTGAAGGATCATATTGTATCCAACACTTTTTTCATATTGAACGTCAAATATCTAATAAGTATATATACTATTTTTGATTAGTATACCTTCTCAAAAAAAAAAAGTAAATTTGCATGTTAATACTTAGACAAAAGGTTTTGGATTAAATTTTATTTAATACCTTTAAAAATTATTTCTAATTTAAAAATATGCCTAATTCTCTTGACAAAGGACAATGGGAATAAATCTGGCAACATAGTTCGTCTTTGACAACGCTTGTTTTTGATGTCTCACCATAGATGGCTGTGCTTGATTCTAGTACGTTCCCCTGCTGTTAACCTAGCTGATAGGGTTGTAGTCATTTCTACCTTAATTAAAATAAGGTAACTTCTGTACAATTACGTGGATATTGTCTTATTCATATGTTTTGAGTCACCCTGTATATTTTATATATTTCACAAGTAAATGATATCGTAGGAATTTGTATTGAGAAATTTAATTTGTTGTTCTTCTTTTTCTTCTTCCCTTGGAGCCGTCATGATTCACTACCGAAGGCAGCGAAGCCTCTTGGGCTTTTTGTGCCTAATCTCCCATTATCTTTTATACCAATCCTCCCATTTGTCTTGTTCCTTCTGCGCATTATATGGTAGGCTGGTTCTTCCCCTCGTCGCACATTCTGCAACTTGGGTCCCCATTATATGAGCCTATCTTGTGCAGGTATCCTCTTAGGTTATCGTGCCCTGTTAGCAACCATACTGTTATGCCAACTCCTTTCCTACTTTGTCTAAGTCTTTGTCTAAGTAGTTCTTTCTTTGTTTCTTTGAATGGGCCCTTTATAAAGCTTTTTCCATGTCTTATTCTACTTCCCAGTATTCCTTGTGTTTGTTTTGGATCCATTCCCTGGTTTTTCCTTGTGCTGTGGTTTTAGTCCATAATCCATGTCTCGCTAGCTCATCCGCTTTTTCGTTGCTTTCTTTTCCCGAATGTCCTGGTACCCACAGGAAATTTACTTTTGCGTTCTCCCAGGACTCCAGTTCTGTTTGGCTTCCAGTACCGACGTCCGAGTTTGCTAGTGCCCCAGTGATGCCTGGCTGTCTGTTTTTTGCAGATCCTTGTTTTAAGTCCTGTTTTTCTTTTCAAGTAGTAAAGCATATATTTCTTTTTAAAATACAGAACTGTGTGTTCTTTTTTGAATAGAGAATTATGAATTTCTCATTTCATTGTACACGTCCGCTCCAGTTCCCTGCTCGGTTTTGGAACCATCTGTATACCAGATGATGTCTCTAACCGTGCCCGGAGATCGGGTTGCTGCCACTCACTTTGATTTGTTACAACTATCATAGTTTTTTTTTTGTCAATAAGAACCTGGGACTTATGTTTCGTATTGTATATTGCATAAAAGCGTCTCCTCTTAAACTTGTTTATTTTCCACAATATTTAAATTTAAAATTATTCATACATTATTACAAAAATACGTTGTAAGAAATTGAGCACTAGTTCTAATTTATGTTTTATTAAAACCAACTTCATTTTAAATTTACGGTATTCTACATGTAGAAATTATATTTTCTGCTTTATGGGAGCATAATAAGTTGAAAGAGATTATATATACGGGGTCAAAAAATTGTAAAAAACATGTTTTTTTGATTATACCTAAGAAGAGTTTTTCGGTAACCCGTTTTTTATGTGAGATTACCTAAAAAAGATTTTGACACTTGTCACGTGATTGCTGTTATGGTGGCAAAAACGTAATATAAAATAATGTCAATAAATGAGATTAGGGGTTAAAATATAAAAAGCTGTTGCATATTCATATTTTTATTGGGAATTTCTATAAATTATTAATTAATTTATATTCATAAAATATATTTTTTTCAATTTTAAGATTTAAAGTGACAGTTTTAAAAACTCACTGACGCTGTCAAATATCTTAGTTTTTATAACTAGTTACATAAAGTAAAGTTTTTCGCAACTGGCGAAAAAAAGTAAGACATTTGACAATGTCAATGAGTTTTGAAAAGTTTTTTATTTTTTTAAAATTTGGGAAAAAGAACTATATCATATTGAAAATTCGAAAAAAAAACGTGTAAAAGGTTGGGAAACATTATTTTTCATAATTTACATTCTTTTTCTAATCGGTACAAAAAAAAAAGTTTTTTCCCCAAATGGTTGCAAAAATCACTCTTTTTTGTATAGTTTGATACTGAATTTTTTATTTTGCTTTTCTATACATTATAAATTATGTAAGGTAGAATATAAACAATAAGGTGACAAAAATTTAAAGTTACAAAATTTAAAAAGAAAAAAATGGGGCTTATAAAAAATAAGGTTTTTTTTAAAACCCAGTCTTTGTACCGCCGGGAAAAGGTTTTGAAACTGTTAGAATCAATTAAACGCGTGAGTGTCTACTTTACACGCTTATGTGAATTTTAAAAACGACGAAGTTTAAACGCTTTCTGTATGTTAAAAGAGTTCTACTTTGTTTGGAGTCAGTAAAGGGATCGTGAACCCATCTGTTAGAAATGGGTTTATTTGACTGGACTGGCATATGGCCGTACAATAATCTTTTTTTTCGAGATTGCAATAAACTTATAAAACAAAAAAGGAAAAACATGTTGGTACAAATAACGTTAACTTTTTTCTGCTTAGATTTATGTTTTTTTAGCGATAATAAGATATTCTAAGCATCATTTATACAAAACGAGCTAACATTTACCAAAAGCCTTGCCGTTTGGCAGTGCGAATAAGTATGCGAGGGAAAAAAAAACATGGTATTACCTTTCTTAATATTCCCTTCTATTTCCCTGTGGCTTCAACGTGTCGACGAGGAGAAACCGACCAATCAGCACGCAGAGCGGGGTTATATTTTTCCATTGACCAATAACACGTTAAAAGGAGAGAAAAAGGTTGTACCGCTATTCTTTCTTTTTGCACAAATTTTGCTTTTTAAGCGGATCACCAAAAAAAAGTTTAAATTTTTTCTATGAATAAAAGGAAGTATAAATGCTACCATTAAACATAAAATAAGTCAATAAAAAAGTAAAAACTTTTTTTAGAATCTATAATTTATAGAAATTCTATTAAAAGCAGCCAGTACAGAAATGGCCGGCGACAAACGTGTAAATTAAATCGGTCTGCCGGCCCGTCATGCGCATGATTTAAGACCCTAAGCGATGACTACCGCCACAGCACATAGACACATTTTTTCGCCCATAAAATCTAACTTTTAAACTGCTCATCTGGTACCCTTTGCCGCATATTAAGTACGGACCACACGGTGGTCTGTACTTAATAGGCGATATATGTATCTTGAAGTATTTTTTTCTTTGCTTTTGTTTTTGCTTTAAACTCGTGTCAAAAAATTGACTTTTATTTCTCAAAATATATTTATTAGCAAACGAGTCAATAAATACGTAAAAGGGGGTGATTTTTTTAAAAATCTTTAAGAACATTTTTGATTTTGATGTTTTTTTTTTTTTAAATTTCTGTGTTTTTTAAACTGATTAAAATCAGAAACCTTTTAACCCTTTAAAGTACTAGCGTTCCATATATGGAACGCAAATCAAACCTCATAAAATGGTTAAAAATAAGAGTGCACTTGCAAAACCCTTGGTAGGTCGATTTTTTTAGGTTGCTGAATATTCTGGTAAGTGTCATATCAGTTTAAACATCAAATAAACGAAAAGAGTTCTTTAAAAGTTATTTGCTCCGTTCAGCTGTCTGGTGCATACACAAAAATTTGGCGCGTCGAGATTTTAAGTAAATATTTTAATAAGTTTAGGAATATCTAGACTAAAACTAATACTATATTAATAAATTTTTATGTACTTAACTTTAAGTTTCAAAAAAAAAAATCATTTATTATGCCTTTTTTTTTTTTATTTTCGAATTTTTTTCTGCCTTTCCCCTTATATGGAACGCTAGTCTCTTAGCATACATAAAAATCTGTATGTTTTTTTTTAGGTTAACGGTGCAGCAGATTGCTGATATGTTTGAAACTGAAGAGTTTTGGCAGGAAATGGATACTAACGAGCATGGGCAATCAGTCTACATTGAACCCCCGGAAAACAGAATGTTATCAGATGAAAAATTCCGCAGATGAAGATTCGGGTGGCCTAATTGATAATCTATCCGGAAAACAACTACCACCCAATGCTGTAGCTGTAGCTTCAACAGTACATCCGGTTTTTCCATTATCAAATGCACAACGGTATTCAGCAGCTCAGAAAAATAAAATTTCCATTACAAGGCTACAGTGTTTTGAAAAATATAATATGTTTATGGGAGGTACAGACCAAATGGACCCAATATCAACTTATATAGAATAGGTGTAAGGGGAAAGAAATGGTGGTGGCCGATTTTCACTTGGTTACTAGATTGCAATTCAAAATGCTGGGCCATTTACAAGGTACACAATCCAGAAACCGCACAGTTGAATTTTAGGGGAGAAATTGCACAAACTTATCTAAAAAAAATTCAAAGTTTGCCAAAATGGGTGGAAGACCCAGCTGTTATTCAAAAGATGCCAGAATCTCCCCAGATATTCGGCTTGATGAAAAAAATCATTTGGTGGAATATATTCCCAACAACAAACGCCGCCGATGCTCCCGGGCAAAACCATAGAGGGTTCTGTGCGCCCCAGTGTCGCAAATGTGACGTAGGACTATGTATTGAGTGTTTCGTTGATTTTCATACTAAATGAAATAAAAAAAATTGTTTTACAAATATAGTGATTTAAATAAATGTTTGATTATCTTTTTTTAAAAATTTTTTTTTATTAGTAACTTTACGAACCCTAAAAAACTTCCATATATGGAACGGCCGCCATCTTGGAAATAATAAGATAACATTGTACAAATTAACCTAAAAAGTTTTTTTATTGCTAAATAGAGTATTAAAATATAATTTTTCTCCTTAATATTCCGAATATAAAAACTCAGTCCTTAATGGGTTAAAGCAGAGACAAAATTTTTTATACCGGGTGACAACAAAATTACTAACAAGTCTTTTATTGTCCTAAATTAAACATATATTGTGTTATTGAATGCCGATCTTGAAATAAAAACATTTGCCCATCACTTCCGGTCTTACTAAAAGTGGCGTAAAAATTGTATATTTTAAAATGGGCCTTTTCAATCAGGATTTTGTCGAAACCGAGCAAAGATTGGTATAGGATTTAATAAGGGTTTTTTATCAAAAATCGCTTGTAAAATTAAAATCTTCAAAATATACTGGGTGTTCCATTTAAAATATTAAAACTCCACTTCTGGTTTAGGCGGGAAATGGAAGCAGATGGTATTATATTCAAAATCGGGGTCTGATGCCACAATATAT